>JAWWEN010038065.1:0-49756 GCA_035582955.1 Sycophila texana | reverse complement strand
AATTGTATTTGTTAAAATTCAAAAAATTGGATGTCCGTGTTCAGTGCAATACAACTTCTGGGTGCAATGCAAATGATATTTTTGTACTGGTCTAAAAGCACATTAGCTAAATTAGCTACTGATTGTAGCAAATTAGGTGTTTTTCTGTTAAAAAGCAGACTTGGTAAAACAAATGATCGAATTCATTTTCTAAAAATTGCTTATTATCGATTCTTTTACAATACCTATTTGTTTGTTTTACGTTAACGACTGAAAGCATGAAAACATATATTTTCTCTCTTTTTTTTTGTGCAGAAACACAAAAACGGCCATTTACGAGTAAGTGTTACGAAAGGCCTCAAAAAAAGCTAAAATTATACGTTGTTTAATTTACCAAGTTTATAGGTACTCTTATTGTTGATAAAAAAATAATTCAATCGTACCATAGGCATAAGCTACTTTTAAACCTATATAAACAAACTCATCATCATTAATGCTCTAAATTTTTACTTTATTCTACTTACTTTTATCTAAAAAATCGAAGTCATCCTTATCTCGTTTCGAATTCATAAAAAACTTATTATAAAACAGAATAAAAAAAAAAAAGGAAAATGCTATACCAACGAGTAAAAAAAAACCGGACTTTTACGACAGCACTGTATAGCTCATTCTCCGTAAAAAGAGGATATAATAGAATCGAGGCTTTTGCGGGCGGCGAAAATGAACGGATAAAGGTGGAAGAGGCGCGAGCGATTGCGTCGTGAAAAGTTGCATTATGAAAGCAAAGTTTCGCATTTTAACGCGAGCACTCCGCGGGTTACGGCGCGCTGGTAGCGCCGAAGGCGGGAAGAATTTAACGGCGAGGAAGTTCGATGAATGCAAGAGGCGTTAAGTTTGTAATTGTAAAAGTCATAAAATTGGATGATTGATTTAATTTATCGGCCGGTCGCTTGGGTTCGGCCCGAGTCCCCCGTTACCTGGACTTTTTGCTCGCATTTACCGTCAACTTTTGACGAGATCTTTTACGAGCCGCGCGCCGGAGACAGTTCGAATACGAATTACGGACGGTCTTAAAAGGGAAATGAAATGGAATATTTATTAAAATCATGAAAACGCTAACTTTCTTTAATTTAAGGACGCTTTTACAGGTAACGGTTGTTAAGTTAAGAATTTATTAAAAATGTACAGATTCGTAAGTGAAGGACTTATTAAATTACTATTAATTTGTTAAACAAATTATGCAATTTTGAATTGAACTATTACTGACAATTTAAATTTGAATGTAATATTATTCAGTTTTTTTTTTTAGACCTTTTCAAACTCTTATCTATTTGTTTTTTATACAATTACGTTTTATATAAGAATTACTTATTTACTCACTCTTAAACTGGAAGAAAACCCTTTAAATTGTACAAAAAAATATATATACATTCTACGAGGCACGCTACTTAAAGTAGGTGATATAATTTTGCAATAATATTTAATGGTCGTGGTAACACTTAACGCAATAAGCGTCTTAATACTAATCTTATAGTCTAAGTACTAATAATACCTTAATTAATAAATCTTCAAACTTATTGTTTAAGGAGTCTATTATTTAAATGCTCCAAATCCAAATGAACTAAAATTCAGATTCTTTTAAAGGATTCAAAAAATCGTATAGTAGTTTTAAAATCTTTTGAATCAAATAAATTTTAATCTGTAAAAATAAATAGTAGTCTAGTTTATACCCTGCTTCAATTTACAAATCAAATAGGCAGAGCTTCACTTTACAATTTCTGTTCATGCCTGCATTTTGCGTCACACAGTTAGTCATTCATAGAGTAGTTCTTTTTTTAATTTAATTTACACACACTACACATATTCATATACACATATTTCATGTTAAATTAAAAGTCATTCCCATATCGAATAATCGAACAACTTACAGCGTAGATAAGGGTAATACTGACTTATCGAAATGTAATATCTACGAATTTTACCTATTACTCATATTTCAAGCTAACGTACCGACAAAATCCCTTCAAGACATTATTTTTATCAACGAATTGGAGGAGCAAATCGGGCGACGAGGCGAAGACTCGTACGCGATCGGTGAAAACGAAAACGGGCGATTAGTGGGCGAACGACTCCAATTGGCGAACGTTGGGGTGAAAATTAATTAGCGCTCGGGCGAAATTAGCGAGAGCGAGGAGCGCCGGCTTGAGCCACTGTGCGGGGGCCATCCGGTCGGTCGGCGCATGGCAGAGAGCTTACGTAGGTAAATCCAGGCGGCCGGGGAGCAACAGGTTACATTTGATCGGGCGAGTCCTCGACTCGACGGCGGTGTGAGCGCAACACGCCCTCCTTGTTTATGCGCGAACCCTCAACGTCCTTCCGGCCTCTCTCTCCTCTCTCTCTCGTCGCGTCGGAGGTCCTTGAGAGAACCCTCATATCCCGAAAGTTTTGCTTCGAAAATTTACAAAGTTAAGAATCCGTCGAAAAATAAACACAACATGTATGTTTAAAATTCGACAAAATTGTGTAAATTCGTAGGTTTTGTGTAAAATAAAATTGTAAGCACGTTGTGTATTCCATTGAACAAAATTACACAAAATTTGTGTAAATTCTAATAAGTGTGAAGACATATTTCGTAAGTAGACACAAATGTGTGTAAATTAAGTACAAATCGTGTGTAATTTTTACATTTGACTTGTGTAATTTTTTTACACATTACCTGTGTTTTTTTCTGCTTTTTTTTCTGCTTTACACAAACATTTTACACAAAACAGAAGATTTTTAACCGTGTAGTTTTTACGTTTGTGATACTTCTAGTGGAGTAGAATATTGACAATTTATTTTTTTTATTTATTTTGTGAAAAAATTGGATGTTTCAAAATATTGAAGGATGTAAATTGAAGCCAGTATTATTATAATTGATTCTTCTAATAAGTTTTTGATATGTTATTTGTACTTGTGCATAGTAAAATGTGATTAATGGGTTGATTAAAATTGGTAAATCAAAAGAATTTTCAAAAAAGTGGAAAAAGAGAGACATATTAATCAAACAAATAGAATTTAGTGATGTAAGGACTCAAACTTCGTTATTGATGAGTATTTTGATAGGAAATAGAACCAGTATAGTATTATCTTCGTTTTATTTTCTCAACGTTTCGACCCTATTTTTTAGTGTCTTCATCATCAGTACTTTATTTTCGAAAAAAAAAATCCTTATAAAGACACAAAAAACAATGTCGAAACGTTGTCAAAATAAAACGAATTTTTACATAGAACGAGTCTATTTAATAAAACAGAAAAAAAATTAACTATAAAGCTGGGTATTTATGGCACAAAATGCAGATAATACCATAAATAGAAGAAATTTTTCAGTCTCCAGAAGACGTAAATAATGAAAAAAGCAAATAAGAATCGGCGATTGTTTGAAAATTCTGAGACTACCGCGTCTTGCTGAAGGATATAAACGGATGGCGTACACATTAGGGAGGTAGAGGGAGGTGTCAGCGAAACAGCGAAGCAGAAGTAAATCGGGCGAGGGTCGGCCCCGCTGTCAGCACGTTTCGTTTCAAGAGAGTGCAGACTTCGCGTCGAGCGGTACTCATCGATTTAACATAATACGTCCACTCGACAGTATTTATGCACCTGTATATTTCCTTGCGGCTTTTGTTTGCAGAGAGTAGATTTTCGCTTCAACGATTTCGAACGAGCTTTTGCTTTTAGATATGACGCAGTTTAGGTGACAGTCTTTTTCGTTCGTATTCTAATCTGATGTTTCAGAAAATCTTTGAAATGCAAAATGTAAAATTATTTTGTTGAGCTAATTATTTCTTTTTTTTTTTAAACTGTTGTGGCCACTCGAAAAATTCGTTAATTAATTAAGGCATAATTTAACACATATTGGTTCAAAGTTTAGTTTCCTGTACGACAGTGGTGTCAATTTTATTTTCAAGACTTTGTATTAAATATCATCGCCTTTTATCATATTTATTAGAAAATCCTGAAAGGGACTTACTATTACCGAAACATCAGTTGAATAATTAAATAAATAATTCGATTTATTATTAATTCATTCAACTTTCTGTTAACGACTAGAGTCATGCACCTTCAAATGGTTTGTACCAATTATTAATGTCATTAAATTAACAAAATAATAGTTTGCATATAAAATAACGAATCTACACTTACATCTACTCAGTATTGAAATAAAGTATTGGAGAAAAGACGGCGCACTCGTTTTTTTCTTTGGAAGCCGCAATTTTGTGTGTTTTGATTTATGCACAGAGGTAAAATTAATTAAAGAACGTTGCAAAGTATGAGTGGACCTCGCGGGAATTTCTCCGGGGCGCGGCGAGTTCTACTTGCACAACACTTTTTCTCACGTCTTATCTTCCTTAGCGCTAATTGCGGCTGCTTATTCGACTCAAGGGTACCGTAAAGGCCCATTTTTTTGCTCGAGCTTGGATTGTAGATGGATTGATTTAATTGTTTCCATTTTTCTCCTTTCAGAATGAGTTTTATTAGGAAAAATAAATATTTAATGTAAACAATAAATCGAAATTAATGATCGACGACGAAATAAAATTTTCTCAAATGTTTTATTTAATTTCAGATATTTCACCTAGAAGAAAGTGTCTTCTTTAGAGCCTTAGTAAAATAATTCATGCGTGTACGTCTCCTCACGATTTTCCAGGTCCATCGCATTAAACAATAAACAATCCGCATAGATCGTATAATTAACATCAGATAAGATCAATTACATCAAACTGTGAATCATTGCTAAACTGAAAGTTTGCCCATACTATTGCCGAATACCAAATTAGCCTTTCATTTGTAAAAAAAAAAAAAAAAAATACCGATTGAATAGTAAAAATCAAAAGGCGAAAAGCTTTAAAATCCGCACGAGCGCGTTAATAAAAAGTATACTCGCTGAGCATTTAAAATATCTTTTGAAATGGCTCGTAACCCAATAACATCGTTGAAATATCGCTAAATCCATCAATCCGACCAAAAATCATTTTTCACAGGTGCCACGTAAAAATGGCGACCGGGATTAAATCGGGAATGCAAAAATGTCAGTGGGTGGGAGAGCGAAACGCGATTTCGTGCAATTATAGCGACGCGCCGCTCGCCTTAATGGACGAGTACATTTTGAAAGGTTTCGCGCGCCGAACGGAGAAATTTGCATGGCCGATGCGTCGCCGATGGGCTGAAGCGCTTTCGCGCGTGTAATCAGTGACGAGGGGGGCGGGGGTAGGGAACATCGATTACACCGCGAAAGGACGTGTCGGATGATCGATGTTACGCGCGATGAAAGGAAGCCTCTCCGCGTGTCGGATGTGGAATCTGTTCGCGGGTACGATTATAATGTTTATTTATTGTGCGTAATTATGTATACTAGCGAGTTATTCAGTTTGTCTCCGTTAACACCTTTTTTATGACGCCCATGTTCTGTGGATGCATCATATTCAAAGTATTTTTCAATGACAAAAAAATTCATTTTTTTCTTTTAAATTTAATAAAAATATTAATAAAGTGTTTATTACAACAAATTAATGTTTATCTTTATTAACACTTTTGTTATGACTACGGAAAATCACACTATAAAAGTGTTATTTAATGAAAAAAAAAAATTTTAATTTGTGTCGGGTATGAAATATATTTAGATGATTAAATGTTTATTTACTGCGCGCCATTTTAATTAAGTAACGACTTTATTAATTTACGCCAATAACTTTTTTACACAAAACATCACACATCGTGTTGGTTGAAAAACTGCATAAAAAAAGTAATCAGAATTCACGAAAATAATTAAATTTAATTAAATAAAAAGTTAAAATTATTGAATTTTTGAATAAATGTTCCAGGTATTGAAGAACATGTGAACCTTCGATAGATAAAATATTTAAACAATTTGCTATTAATGTCGATCTTTAAAAAAAAAATTGACAAGCAGATTTACGACTGCAAAATGCAGCTTATTATTTCGTGCAAGATTCTATGCATCTTAATACATCTTCTGATTTTCTTGCGAGCAGTATAATTAAGAATTTTGCCATCCAAATATTTATTATCTTTTATAGGATATACAGGAATATTGATTAATCTGCATAGAGTATTTTCATCTATAATTAATTTATGTTGACTACTGCCATGATTCATCCTTACTTTCCATTAATTCAATAAAAATTATTGATTTTCTGTTGACTTGATTAAAGTTATTTGTATAGTTGTTAAATTTTCAATCTACTGTTACTTCATATTTCCGTAATAAGAAAAATAATGATGTTGCTATTCATCGTAGGTAATTCACTTAACACTACTACATTACAAGTTTTGGTATGATCGGAGAAAAATATTGTTACATTCAAATTTATTACTGCTGTTTATTGAAGTAATTGGTATTTTTATTATTTTTATTACAACCGCTAATATTAATATAATGCTTACTATACCCTTACCATAAAACTTATTTACGATTTACTACTAATTTTTTTTTTTTTTATTTTCCAGGCTTTTCATCACTTTATTATAATAAAATAGTAATTTTAACTTTTTCTCCATGTAATATCATGAATTTAATATTCAATTTTCACCACGACACCCTCACTTTCCCAGCGACATCATCCTCGAACCCGCCACGAAGATCCCGCTGTTCTCTGCAGATTTTCAATATAGCACCCCGAAAACAGATGCATTAAAGCGCCCAATCAGCGAACCGACATCGGCGGCTTTTCTCCTCGCGGCGAAAATCACGCCCGGCGTCCATAAATCAAGCACCGCTCGCCGCAGCCAACACAATGGAATTCAAACTCGCGGCTTTTTTTTTCGCCGTCGCCACGGCGTACACTATTAACCGTTACGAAAGAGTCTCTGTCGCGCGCCAGCGCCTCTACATGCCCCCCTCTGATCCCCCCTTTATTATTCGCCCGTCGCGCGAACTCTTACGAGGACGAGCCGGCACTTTTCCGCGAAAAGCCTCGCGTGTTACGGATACGCGGCGATTGTTGCGCGACGCGGGACTTCGTTTGCCTTTCTTCGTCACCTTTTGTCACCGGCGAGGAGGTTACACGGTGCTTTCCTGGAAAGCACGCGGTTACCAAGCCGAGAGAAGCTCTTCGCGCGTGAGAGGCTCATTGATTTTTTCTTTCGGGCGGGCAAAAGAGGGTCTCCCCGTAGCCGCCTTTGTTCGTGTACGTTCGAACGATTTCTGGAGACAGTTGCGTGGCTGGTTTGTTACGAGGTGTGTCGAGGAAAGGTTGATTCTTCGGAAAGAAAAGTGAGAAAGGCGCTGGGACGATAAAAATATATGTTTATTCGGTGCTTTGTCGGCAGCTTCTTAAGGAGGTTGCGGTAATTTTGAATCGTTTTCTTCTTGTTTTTAAGGGTGTCGTGAAAATTTTAGAGTATTGTTTACGATATAATAAACATAATAAAATGCAAAGTAGGCGATTGTCGCGCGAATAATGGTAAAAAAATATGAGGGCGAGAATTACTTCCGTAATAGTTACGTGACGAATTTTTTCATGGGAAAAAATTAAGAATTTACAAGAGTGTCAATATAAAATACACCCATAATTATTCATAATCGATATTTATCTTCAAATTCAAAAGATTTATATAATTTATTTAGTAACATTCGATTAAAACATTGACCACTAGTTTTAATTTAATTTTGTACCTTATTTTCTTTTATTGCAATTTGAAAGTTATGTTTGACAGTGAATTATTATTTTTAAATAAGTAACTAAATAAATAAAACATATTTTTATCAGTCGTTAGAACTTTTAAAATTGATTATTAATCCTAATTATAACATTATAATGAATTAAACTGTTGGAACCTGATCTCAACTTACTTTATATTAAATTTACATAAATAATAATAACAAACGGAATTATTTTTTAACAAATAAGATTCTTAACAAAACGACTTTACAAGACAAGAAGGGGAAAAATAGTATTGCAAGTTCACAGTAGCTTATAAGATTTATCAGTCACGTTCACCGAATGTTTTCCATGAAAAAAAAAAAAAGAAAAAAAAAAAGGAAGAAAGAGACAGCTTCGGGAAATATTTTGTGAAAAGTGGCATTGGCGCCAGTCAATCAGAAATGTATATGCATCTCTCCTCCGCTCGCTCGCGTTGCGTCATGAAAGATTCAACCAGTTCCGGCAAGCACTCGCTGAAAAATACATGCTCCGTCGCTGTCCGGAATGCCGCACTGGGGAAAAGCATAACTTTTTCTTCTAAACCCTCCGTCCGTTTTTCGCCAAGAAAAAGCAAATGTATACACAAAGGAACGAAAAAAAAAAAAGAACCGCGGCATCGGGCTAAAAATTCGCTGTCTTTCGCGACTGATGTTTCGGACGGGGAAATTATATCCTTTTACCCCTATACGAGAAGGCGCGCGGGGAAAAAATTTCTTTCTCGCTGCGCTTTCTCCTTTATAGCAGTCTTAACTTAATTATTTTCTGGCTTCGCGAGCTCCTCCCTTTCGCGATTGGGCAAACGAATTTAGTCGGATGTAGAAGGAATTCTTTCTTTTTCTTTACGAGCGATTTTTTTTTTTTTTTTAGAGCAAAATTCAATGCTCTTTACGCGCTTTATTTTTATTATCATTTTTTTTTTTAAATCAGAATGAACTTTGCAAAAACATTTTCAACGGAAACACGCAGTAACTTTTACATTTTATCGGGATTCGATTAGAAAATAAATTAGAGACACTAAAAGCAAGGTCCTGTCAAAAAAATTTTTTACGTAATTACAATTACTTTCATTAGAAAATGTTTAAATAAATTTTAGAATAATTAGAAAATTAAAAAAAAAGACTTCATGACAATACCATTGATCAAATTACAAAAATTATATTTAAATTACAACATAATTTTCAATTGAAGTTTATGATCCAATAAAATTGCTTCATTAAAAAGTTCGGTCGTCCGCACTTATCAATTAAGTGAACGACTTTATAACATTCTTTTATTCGAGCGTAAAATACGTGAATTTCACCTGTCCGCACTTAGTTTACTTGATGATAATAGACAAAACACTCAAACAAAATTTTACCACCCAATTAACAAGGAACAATCGTCAAGGAAGTCTTTCTACCGACTGATCGCTTTTTTTCGCGCGGCTACGCAGAAGCGTTGACATAAAAATTCACGCATTCATTTTTAAATTCGGCTTCGAAACTGCGTCCGATGCAAGCGAGTGTAATAATGTTTAGAAGTTTAAAAGCGCGGGCAATTTTATGCAACAAAATTACAATCGACGAGCGCGTCGTTATTCCTTTGAAACTCGCGCGGGGCAATCTTCATAATTACCGCCTCTCCTCTGGTCGTCGCGCCGGCGAGCGGCCGGCGTAAAAAATATGAGCCGAGGCCTGTTTTGTACTCTTGAGTCAATTTCATTAAAGTGCCGCGCAAATTAAAAGTGACCGGCGAACCGAAAAGGCCGGTCAAACACATTCGGCGCGGCGGCGTGTTTTTCGCGTCCGGGGCAAAATTGTTGCGCGCATTTTCCACGACGAAAATCTGCCCGCTTTTAACCGGCTCTCGTCCGAAAATTTCAGCGAGCGCGTTATAGAGTTTTTGCACGACTGCTTTAAGAATTCAATTTTTCCGTGTAAACAACCTTTTTCGTCCACTCTCTTTCTGGTCTCTCTCTCTTTTTTTTATTATTATTATTTCCGCGGATATACCGAGAGAATGCGTAAATATGTTTGCGATGAAGTTTTTCAAAACAGAAAGTGCAATTAAATGCGATATTTATTTAGATTCTTTGTCTTTTTATTTATTTATATTTTATTCGATGGACTAAATAGTTTTTAATAAAATAATAAACTCAATATCTATTTTATTTAATCGACGAGATTTAACTAATATAATATTTCTTTTTATTTAATTATTTTATTTATTAATAATGAACGAACTTTTTATTTTTTTATTTCTTGAATTAACTAAAAAGTCCTAAATACAAACCTATGTATACTATAGGTAATAATTGTATAATAATCATAATCATTGGACAATTATCATAAATATTAATATAAAAATATTTTTACAGGACTCATATTTGTATTATATTTATATTATTATTATAATATTGATAATATTTAATAGCTTTTTTTTTAAATTAAAATTAATAACCACTTGCGTAACAGTACCATCAAATATAGAATTTTTTAATTTTTTTACTACTAAAAAGTAAATGTTCGAGGAACACTTGATGATGAGTTGCAGTATAGGAATGAAAATACGATTTAGTCACACTTTCCACATATAATCGATTTTTCCACATATAAGCGCCTTTTCGGGTCACAACCGCGCGAAGATGGCACCGAAGGCGAACCGGCATGCAAACCGGTTTATTGAAAGCGAAACTGAAGGCGACGTGCAATTGCCAACAAGTCTTCCTCCTTTTCTCCAGAGGACCTTCAATCGTCTCTTGCGAGATTTGACCTATTTACTTTAAAATTTTTCATCAAATATTTACTTGAGCTGTAATATTCATAAAAAAATCCGGTGTTATCAATTTATGCTGTGATTTACAATTTATTAGAAAATTATTTTTAATGATTAATAACTATATAACAATATGATTAATAACAATCCCTTTCTTTAAAGCTGCGCTAGGATGACGTGAAGAATATTAAAAAAAGACAATTTGAATGATTAATTTATTATTTTTTTTTTTTTTTACAAATTTAATATTTATTGTAAATAAATTTATTAAATAAATATTAAGTTTTGAAAATTATTAAATATGGCTAAGAACAGCGACAATATAAACACATCAACCGCCTTTTATATTGCTAGTGTATGAAAAAAAAATGAATTAAATCTTACCATATAGTAGCATTAAATGAATACATGCAACTTTTTTATGTTAAACACATATATATAAAATGTTACTAATATTAATTCCCACTACCTAGTCTTCTCTAACTCAATTCGTAACCAAAATGACAATACGCCAGCAACGGCGAAACAAAAGCAAAGTCGAAACTCGCCAGAGGAGCAGCAATTTTAAGTACACGCCGTCTCGCAGTAGTAACAGACCGGCACCGGGCAGACAGGCGCGCTCGGCGCTCCGGACCCGCGGCGAAGTGCTAACAAGGGGAAGAGGGTTCGCTCCAGCTGTGATATCATCCACGATACTCCGATGCCGGGACTTTCGCCAATTATATCGGCGGGCTTTGTTTGCCTGCTGATGCTTCGCTTTCGCTAATAACGCGATTGTTTATTCCGATACACGCCGGCGTGTTCTCTCTCTCTCTCTCTCTCTCTCTCTCTCTCTCTCTCTCTCTCTCTCTCTCTTTCTCTCTGCGCCTCCTTCATTAACGGCGCATTAGCGGGTCCGTGCGCCGCTCTTTTTGCCGCTTCATTTGAATAGTTCGATGCATCGCTTGTATACCCACCGAAGATTTTCCGAGCCTTTCCTTTATACTCCCCCACTCGTTCATCAACTAGTGCGCCGTTCAGTTTTATTGCTTCGTATCGTACACCGGGAAAAAAGTCAAACGACGGTAATTTTAATTTTACTGCATAATGCACTTCAACAGACTTGCGTGTGGTAATTGTTACCAGAATGTTAGTGTCCATTATGATTTTGGTATGAATTTTCTATAGTTGATTCAATAATTATTGTAGTAATATATGGTTATAGTGATAATGAAAGTTGTAGAAATAGTAATAGTAATTTTCTTAGAAAAATGTAATGAAATGTATAGTATAGTTGGTTTTATATAGATGTAGCGAGTACTTTTACTGTATAATTAGTAGGGTAACTGTATCGACACAGATATACAAAGTAGACCAAGAAAAATAGATTAAGAAAAATTACTATTTGTCTAGTAACGTGGCCACCCAATTTATCTAAACTCGTACGTATTTTTACTAAACTTTTTATAAATATTATTAAAAATATTGTAAAAATGATTAAAAAATATATAAATAGCTCACCCCACTAAAATACTAATATTAAATTTTAAATC
Source organism: Sycophila texana (assembly GCA_035582955.1). Lineage (NCBI taxonomy): Eukaryota > Metazoa > Arthropoda > Insecta > Hymenoptera > Eurytomidae > Sycophila > Sycophila texana. The sequence continues at coordinate 37,788 of JAWWEN010038065.1, read as the reverse complement.
TAAAATAAAATTTACTACATAATCCTCTCTTAAATAAAGGATGGCAGGATGTTGTGAAGGATTTTAAAACGCGATTTGCTTGGCGCAATGGACATATCCAGCTAAATTAAAAAATGTAACCTCAAAAATTGAAAAGAAAACGCGCGAAGCGCTTTGGATTTTGCTAGTAACAATAAAAAAAAACTTAAATTTTATCGATAAGCATTTACTATAACTTTTAGTGTGTGCGCTTTCTGGTAATTCCTCTACAATAGTTTTTTCACAGTATAATTAAAACAAAGTTATACGACCTATAAAATTACGTGGTTATATCCACGGCTGATGGGTAAGGTAATTATTAAAATAAGAAGTGCAGATATAACGAAGAAGAGTATTAAAAAAAAAGAGAAAAAAAAGCTAGGAAGAGGGTTACAAAAAAGAAAATACAAAGCTTCCTCAAGGAGGAAGCAAAAAACACCGAACCACTCGATGTTACCCTCTTGCGAAAGCAGCCCCGGTATCCGGGGCTATTCATTACGCGCTCGAACTGGCCCTCTCAGCCGTAAAAAGTCCGTTTCCGCTTTAACGTCCGCAACACACTCTTTTACATCCGCGCGATTCCGTCCTCCGTAAAGAGCTCGACCAGCCGCGCAGGCCCACGGGCAAATTAGAGCACATCTCCCGGCCTTAATTTTTAATTTACTAATTAAATAATTAAAAAACTTGGCTGGGCTGCGCGTCCGCCCACCCATTCGTCCGTCAACTACACGCTCCGTAAAAAAAAGGTGGAAAAGGGCGATAAAAAAAAAAGTGAGAGAAGAAAGGAAAAGAAGGAAAATAGCGAAAGAAAGGAGAGAGGAGCCGAGCGCGCCTCCCTACGGTCGTAATATCCCCTGGTCGAGGGGGCGTTAAAACGCCGCGCCGCCGCGAACGAGCAGACAACCAATGACGCCGTCAGATGCGCTCGTTGCTTCTTCCCTTTTTTTTCCAGGAATTTCTCTTTTTTTTTTATTTGTAAGCGGCACGAGCTGCTCTGCTTTGCACGCCGAGTTTCGCTGAAAGTTTTTGATGAGTCGACGGAATGAGTCGGATTTTAGGATCGCACTGGAACTAACTCGATGATGGGCGGTGAAAAGCGTTTTACATTCTTACGGGAACCCGACGGGAAGATAATTTTGAAAGTAACGATTGGTTGAATAAATTGTCTTGTAAATAAAAAACTTGTTGAAAAAATAATTGTGCTTTTCGTTCTAGTTTGAAAAAAATGTGTGCAATTTGATTGCATTTGTTATTTATTTATTTATTTATTATTTTTTATACGTATAACTATTTTAGACAGTTAATTTATTAATGATAAAAAGTAATTATCATTTTGAGATATTGTGTTTTCATCTTAAACTATAAGGACCTCCGCATTGAAAAGAAAATTAAATAATGAAAAATACATTATATATGTTTATATAACAGGAATATGCGCTACTTCATCTTTCTAAATAAATATTTTCCAGTTTCTCATCGTGATTCCTCTTTAATTTCGGAGGTCATTACTAAACGCATTGCCTCGCACTGACACTCGCTATTTCTTATTCTTCAGTAAAAAAAACTTAAGCTCTCTTAAAAACAAAATAAAAAAAAATAAATAAATAAATAAGTAAAAATCTGATGAAAGACAAAGGCAGAGACAATTTACAGTAATGTCGCAAAGAACACGATGTGCCTGGAAATGATATGGCAGCCCCTTTAAAAATACGCACGCTTCGCGCAATTGCGTTTTGTAATCGCGTTTGCCCCGCGCGTCGCCCCTTCGAGCGACGGCGGCCTCTATCTTTTGGCCCAAGCATCGTTTTAGTCCTCAAAGGTGTAGCAGCGCGGCAAAAACAAATTTCTCTAATTATAATTCGCGCGGCATTAGAGACGCAACTCCGCGAAAACGCGTGCCTTCTCCCCGGCGGCCGCGCGGTACTTCGCAATGAGCATCGCAGACAAAGGAGACAGACAAAAATTACCGTACGGAGATTATTAATTTTAATCGCATCGTTTTCTTACGTCTTCTTCGAATTCCGTAAATATTTTATGTTTATTTATCATTGAAGTGTGTACAGGAACTGAAGTTTTTACAAATTGAAATTCATTAAATCTTTTTTGATCTAGAATTATACAATTGAATTCATCGATTGTATATGTATTTATTATTATTTTTTTTTATATGAATAATTACATTTTTAATATTACACTTATACAGTTTTTTTAAAAGAAGTTTCGAAATGTAATCTGTAAATATTTTTTTCTGCCATCGCACCTTCCAACAGTTCATTAAGTGTCATTTGAAAGAAACGTGACCTAAGAGAGTATGATCTGACCTCCATAATTCAAACTATAAATCATTCAAAAACCATTAATAAATTAAAGATTAAAACTCATCGCGTCACTTTCAAGCTCTTGTATATCGACGTTCGACTGTATATTTCTTATCGTATTATCAAATTCACCATCGCTAATGAACTCCCGGTGCGTTACAAGAACTACGAATAACTAAATTTCGCCTCCTTGAATCGGCAAAGAAAACATTTTAACGAAGAAGATGAAAGGAAAACACGTACTCCCAGAAGCTTGTAAGAGGCGAATTTGTCGACGGATCGCTCGCCTAATGTGCCTGCGCCGCCTGCCGGCGCCTTTTGTAAGGCCGCCACGCGAAGAGCTCGCTACAACTGTTTCACGGGCGCCGCTCAAGAATCGACTCGTCGGTCTTAATTAGTTTATTAAACTTGATTAACAAGTTTATTAAATTAGCTGTCAATGGCAGCGCGCGGCAACTTAGATTAAGTTCGCCGCGGGCTTTGCCCGGCGAAAACTCCGCACTTTCCGCGGCGAGAGGGCCTCGGCCTCGACTACTTTACATGAAACATCGACTGTCGCTGCGTTTTGATACCGGCTTTTCGATCTGTAGGGGCACGCGTGTCTCCACTAATTTGAATTTCTCTGGGAGTTGAAACAACTTCGTTTTCGCGAGCAGCTTTCGTTTATATTCATTGCTCTCGAAAACTAACAAAATAATAAAATGGTCGTGTTCCTTTAAAATGTGAGTATATACCTATATAATAAACTTAATTATTATTACGAGAGTCACACAAATATTGAGTAATTCATCTTTTATTTATGATTTCATTGACGGCGTCATTGAGGTGTACGTTGAGGTAATTGAAGAAAATAATCATTGAGAAACGTAATTGGCAGCAAAATTTAAAAACAATTATTAATATTTGTTTAAGATTATGAGGACAGATTTTGATAAGTGAAAACTATTATTACACTGAGAAAAAAATTTAGATGGCTCAATGATTCGCACTGTTAAATACTACCAACAGAAGAAGTTGTCATTTTGACAGTGCCATCTTTGATTGTATAAATAAGCACTACGCTGTTAAATAAACAGTGTAATTATTAATACTTCTGTTGGAAGTATTTAACAGTGCGAATTATTAATCCAATTTAAGTTTTCTCTCAGTGCATGTTTCTTGCATAGTTTATACTTCTTTTTTAACAAATTTTAACATCTTTTTGGCGTATTTATGGTAATTTTTTAAAGAAAAACTAACCTTGTCCCTTAATTAACTTAAAGAATTCACAATAAATTTTCCTGTTCTTTTTTTTTCAATGTACAAATTATTATTTTTCATTAATTTAAATTAATTTTAGCAAAGATAAATAAAAAAATTTAATTTACGTATCTCTGGTAAAAAGAAATCGCCTTTTCACGTAGGATACAAACTTCAGTTGGGGACGTAAATGCGTCAGCTATCGTAGAGGGAAAAAGGATCGTAAACGAACGCGACTTACATGGGGACTCTACGGCCGAGTTTTACAGGTGCGGAAATCATGAGAGCCGAGAGACCGATGTATCTTTCATTTATTCTGCTCGATACCTTTGAATGCGAGATTCCCTCACTTGTGCCTCTGGCGAAAGTACCTGCGCTTTTCTTCAATATTTTAAGAATTCCCCGACAATCCTCCAATAATGCCTGATCACGTTCTCTTTTTATTTTCGCAATTCGTGTAAAAAACTTTTATTAATTGTAAGTTTCAATTAAAATAAATTAAAGGATGTTTTTAATATTCTTTTACAAAAATTATTTGAAATTTTCTTTTACTTGACTAGATCATAATTAAGAGAATATTCAATTATTTCTATTTGTTTTACAGATACAAAAAAATTATTAAAAATGAAGTTAAGACAACATCCACCAAGAATATTGTACAAGCCTAAAATTTTTCATACCTAGAAAATAAGATTCTAAAAAGAAGTGTTACTTCTATATTTTGAAGCCTTGAGAATAAGTTGCTAAAAAAAAAAGCTTCCAACTTCTATTTCTGAAGAATCAATAAAAATCTCACGAAAGATCGTTTCCCAGAAAGTAGGCTAAACCTCGCGCGCCATTGCGCGTCTCAATTTTACCAGGGGCACATCGAGAGGCCGCGCAGCTTTCAAGATAATGCCGAGAAAAAGAGTTTAGCCATCCCCGCACAAACACCTTTGAGCGGCGCGGATGTAAAAGGCGGCAGACTGTGCGCACGCGCTTGCGTATTAACTAAACTCATTACGCTTGCGGAGGCGCTCGCTCTCAAAGGGAATCTCGTCTACCTCCCCGCGACCCCCGTCTTGCCGCCCCCTGGCCCGCACCTGCGGTTGAAAGACCTTACCGATCGCGAAGGAGCGAGCGAGGGCAGCCGACAAATAGTTTCGCGTGGTATTTAGCGAAAATAGTTGACAAAGGGATGAAACGCAAGGCGAGCCCGAATGATTGGAGCGCCGGGCTTTTGGGAGCCGTGCGTTAATTGATTGGGGGGGAGGGACTTCCGCGAGCACATCCGGCCCCGCCAGAGACGAGTATAATTTATACGCGTATAATTTCGCCTACTCAAATTATCGGTGGGAAATATTTTTTTTCTTTCTAGGATTAGTTGAGTTTTTTTTTAGGATGATGCAGGAATTTAGTCGAGAGGCTGTATTAATTGTGCCGCGGTGATTGAGGGAACTGCTGTTTAATGAAGTAAATTCTACCACGAGTTATTGAATTAGATTTTATTTTTTATTTCAGTTGCAGTTGCGAGTTCTGAGCGCGTTAGTAAAACGTCGAGTTAAATATTTAATAAAATTAATTATTTGTTTCTTGTAATATTAGAATAAAATAAAAGTTACAAAATTATGTCATTTATTTTTTAAAAACACAACAAAAAAAAACAGAAAATATAACTTAAAATTTTTAAAAACTATTACGTATTTTAATTTTTATTAAATATATAAAATAATTGAACGGATTAATAAGTTAAGTAAGTAAACCGCTGTTAGCAAGCATTAAAAATTAAGTTTCTTAAGAGATAAAGAGAAGAGATCAGGGTTAAAGTAGCTAAAAGAAAATTACCACTTCATCCGGAGTAGAAAAATGCGGGGGCATAGAGAGCATCTTAGAAGTGTCAACGATAGGTAAAGTAAAGCCAAACAACGACGAAAAAAGGTCGATCGCGATGCCAGCTTTTATCAGGATCTTGGATGGATGGCCGGGGGAAGGAGGCAGGGGGAGAAACAACAACGCGATTATAATGCAAAACGGGACGGAAGTTGGAGAGGCTTTCCTAGGGATAAGCCGTTAAAGGTGTTTCCCGACGCGCGAGTGGCAGGAGGGCGAGAAAAGGGACGCCTCGCGGGAGCGTCTGAGGTGATTTTGATTGGGTATTAGTTCGGCGTGTGTAAACCGCAGCGTGAATAACAAACTTTGTTTCCGAAAATTCTAGTCCACTACGATCGATGCTGCCTGCTCGATCGATCAAGTTTATGCTGCAAATTAAAAGTACTAAAATATTTTCAGAATTCACGGATTTTTTAATAAATTGAGGCTTACTCTCTAAAGTAATTTTAATCAATTATAATTATACATCGACTTATTTTAGTGTTTTAAGAAATTGTTTGCTAAATTTTTCAACCTTTTTTTTCTATGTCGCACATTTTTTTACAAATCTTTATTTTAAATATTTTCAATTGCATTGATTTCAATAATTTTATGAAATTAAAGTTTTTGGTAAAATACCTTATTTCATTAAATTGTTTTGCTTATTTTCCTCGGTGATACGACGTGTCGCCGTGACGTTCATCGACTCGAAAAAAGATGCTCCTTTTCTTCGGGGAGCATCAGGTGTTGGGCGGGGAATTTGAATACTAGGGAGAAAAATACAGGAGCCGTCGAAGTGGATAGTCGTGCAAAAGCGACGGCGCGAGAGGCGAGTTTCGAGAGATACAAAAGGATTTCAAGTTCAACAATAAAAATAAAAGTCAGTTGCCACTTTTTTTTTCTAGGAAATCAGATTTCACAATATTCATATAAAAAATAATTTGTAATTTACTTTTCAAATTAGATTGTGTGCTATTACCTCTAGCCTACTGCATAACGTCGTTATTTAGATAAGAAATTCATCATACATTTCCGCTTTTAATTAAAAAAGTTAGAGGTAAAAATAATTTAATTATAATTTTAGAATATTTAAAAAAATTCATTATTTCAAATTAAATCCACCTTCTTTGTTATTTATTTCAATAAACCCTCGTTTCTTTCGCCACGCAAATACAAAAGAATCTCTCTTAAAGAACGCACAATTCCTTCGCACAGTGCACTGAATTTCAGAATTCAAATTATTAATCGCAAAATAATGAAAAAAAAAAATCCCGATCAGAATTAGCAATTGCGGCCGAGGAGAGAAACCCTAAATCCATACCCCGGCTGAATTAAAAACCATTTTCACACTCAATTCAGCGGCAGCATCAAACCCATGCATCCCAAATACCAGACGCCCTCCCACTCCCCCCCGGGTCTGGCAGGCATCCCCGCTGGAAAAAAAAAAAGGAGGAGGCCGCCGCCACAAATAGGTCCATCGAATCGGCGCGCCGGGCTCGGGCGCGCGCAATCCCGGTGAATCCAAAATTGACGAGGTGACGCGGAATGGCGAAGAAGCGACGGCGCCGGCGAAGACAATGGCGGCACGTGACCCGCCGCGAAATGACATTTGTATGCATTGCGGGCGCGCGTTGCATCCGCAACTCGATCCGGTGCGCCGCGGCGGCGGCTGCGAACTTCCCAGTGATTACTGTGTATATATATCTCCCCGCCGGCTTCCCCGTCGCTCTCCCCCGGGGCTAGAAAGCGTCGCAGATAGCGCCGCGAGCTGACCGACTCTGATTTAAGCCGAGCTGACAGTGTCGCCGGGCTTGATACGTGATGATCCTTTTTTTGTCGCTCGCGCGCATGGGACAGTATTTCGAGCTAGTTCGAGTTTCTTGGAAGAAAGCCGATTTTGACTTGTATCTTATTATGCACATACGTTTGTATGTACAGGGTTCAAGAAATTAACATATTTCGTGTGTCATAAAAGAAACTGTGTGTTCATTCAACACACACGAAATGTGTCAAGAAATAACACACAATCGTGTGTTATTATTGGGCATACGCTACTTGCCAATCTTCTTTTCTGTCATTTATTCAGCATTAAATGACATATTTTACAAATAACACAAGCAACATTTTAAGCAACATATTTCGTGTATGTTAATTTAACACACGAGAGTGAATTTTAACACAAAAAACATAATATTTTACGAATACGTTTTGAATCGTATATAGGTGTGCATGTATAGCTTACCTGTTGTCTAAATCTGAAGATGAGAAATTCACTTAAAAAATGTTAATAGTGACATGTTTTATGTGAAAAATCGTTTATCTTATGTAACACGTGAACGATCTTTTTACATAAAAAATGTCGCTGTTCACATTTATTAGATCTACATGGTGCTGATTTGTTATTTCTCTCTTTTTCGTAGCAAGAAGTTTTTAATTAATAGCAGCAGTATTTAAATAAAATTTCTACAAGTGTAAGTTATTAGTACAAAAATTTATCTATATAATATTGTTTTAAAATATATTTTTAATTGCCAACTTGAGTAGAATTTTTTAAATCTTATTCATAGAGAAATGCAGAGCTTTCGCCTACTGTACCGTTAGATTAAAAATGTATATTAAAAAAAAAGAAAAAATTACACCTAATTTTTTAAAATTTGGACATTAATTAATTTATTTCATTTTAACAATACCACCTATGTATCTATTTCTTTAACCTATAATCTTAAATTTTTCCTCATGACAATTAATAAACAAAAAAAAAGTTTCTCAGTATCACTACTTTCACTTTAGTAACTATGAATCAAATACATAATTAAGTATACTGAAGTATTAGTACAAAAAACAATCGCAAGTTAATCTACGTAATAATGAATAATTAGTTTTTTACACCACCGCCTATTTGTACGCACTGCTATACAGCCGGAAAATTCATGGCCATAAAAAACACTAAACACTTAAAATTGAAAAAAAAAGAAATCAAGATTAACCCGTCTGACGAAAATGAGCAGTCTTAGCCGGCGGACGAGAGAACCGGTTGGAAATTCGCGAAATGGGTTAGTCGAGCACACGAGCAAGGTCGTTTTTCTTTCTGCTCGCAAATCACGCTCCTTTCTAACGGTCGAACACTTTTTCGCTAAGACCTTCGCTTTGTATCGGAAAGACCGGGCTGTTGCTAATGTGTATAAGGAAGCTGCTGGAAACTCTTTTAGTGTCTATAAATGCTTGTACTTTTTCTTAAACTCTTACAGTTTGTTCAATTCTTAAATAAACAATAATTTTTTTCAAATCAATAACTCGATTCGAAGATGAAAGTCTTCGAAAAATTGAAATATACGAATTTGTAAACGAATTGAGAAAGTACAATTGATAAATGAAGGACTTGAACAAACTGATAATCATAATTAATCAAGAGGGGAGGAATCTTACGTCGTTGCAAAATTAATACTCCGTTAGTATTATTCCTGATTGACAGATTAATTAATAAAAACGTCCAAAGATTTTAACTGCAGATAAGCTTGCAAAAAAGTGCACACGTTTGGCATCATTGAACGAATGGAACTTACTGCGCAAAGAAAATAATTTATTACACATTTTTTACGTTTGAGCACTGTAAAGCCATAATGTTTTTTGCTGTAAAAATTCGAAGTCACCTTCTCTACGTTTTATTTCAGCGTACAATTTTTTTTAATTAATATACAGCGTTTCAAAAAATTTGGAAGTCATCATTGCAAGATTAAACTTATATTTTTCTTATACTATTGATAATAATTGTTTATATACTCACGTCTTACATTAAATTTACAGAATTTGCTATTGTATTTTACTCACCTGAAACAAAAAAAAATATATTATATTAGTACAGCACAGAAGAAATAAGAATTACAAAAGTTAATTAATTATTATAGTACAATTAAATATGCAACTAAATATATTATAAACGAGATATAGATTTACTATCCTATTGCGCAGTTAATGAGTACATCATCTGTCGAAAGTATATATTCTGTGACGGCAGAGTCCTCGTCATAGCGTACAAGAGGGTTTAAACACTGACATTATTTTCAAAATAGCGTAACGATCATGCACGCAAAGATTTTTTTTTAAATTACTGTGCGATTAACAATCTTGAGATATTACAGTGGACTTGGAGTAACCTTTCTCAAAATGTAGTGATTCTCTGATTCACAAACTAAAACGAAATTCTGGGGGAGGTCAACAATTTTACATTAAAGACTTATATTTATTTTTCTAGTACGAGAATCGTTGCATTGTTCTAATTACTTAGAAAGGTTGAAATTTCTGTTAAGTATTCGAGCAATATTTACATCAAATTAGGCACGTGGCCCCACTGGTTACCACGTTGCATTGCAATATGCAATTGTTGCAAAACTGGAGGGTAATTTTTTAAACGATAATTTTTATACCAATTTTTTTGCATGATTGTAGTCAAATTGAATAACATCGTCTCGCAATGATGTTTGTCAATCACCTTAATACAATTTCATATTTCGACCTACAAAAAAGAGTTTCGTAGACAAAGGGGAAGAGACTTGCGCGTTGACTCATCAGCCAAGTCTTAAATCGGATTATTTTCCCATGTACATCCGTCACTGATGTCTTATCTTTTTGTCAGAGTCACGCTAGATACTTTCTCACCAAAATTATATTTTAAATAATTTAACTACACAATCGTATTTGCAAATGTTTTGTTTACACAGTCTTTCTTATTAATGACAATATTTGAAAGAAAAATTTGTCAAAACATTTTCACATTATTAATTTTATGTTTCAAGTCCTCCCTGAAGAAAAGAGTGAATAGAATTTTCTCGTGAAGCGTTTTAAAAAGCATTTCGATTGGCTAATAAATATCCGATTGAATGACACAAAAATTCTAAAATTTTATATGTTGCTTTGAATGAAAAAACAGTTTTTTCAGTTTATTTTTTCTTTATTGTATTAAAAGAGCGTAAAAAAAAATTGAGCACCTTAAGTATATTAAACCTTAAAAGTTTCTAATAAAGAGAGCATTCGAGCAAGTGTCTACTTATCGATCAATTTATTTTAATAAAAAATCAATTACAAAACCTCACTAATGTTAGCCTTATAATAATATCACTATTAACGCCATTAATAAAAAATCAATTTAACAAAACGCCACACTAAAACACACCACAAAATCACCCATCACAAAAAGAATTCAATTAATCAAACCCAAACTACAACTGATCCTATACTCCCCCAGCCGATTTGACCGGGCTCGCTTGTGCAACAACGCAGCGCCCGCCCTTATGCAACAAAGTCGCGAAAAAAGAAGTCACCGGCCGCAAAAAAAAGAAGCGAGAATAAAAAAAAAAAAAAAAAATGGAGCGCCTCATTACGTCAGGTGCAGGAGCGCTCCTCTCCTAATTGGTGCTGGCGCTCCGCGGCTTTCACAATGCGCGGCGCCGCCGCCGCGCGGCACCGTTTCTCGCCGTCGCGTTTTCCCACGTTTCGTGCGCCTCGCGGAAAAGTGGACGCCGCACCGGCACACACGTGCGCCCGTCTGCTGGGTACATTTGTTTCGGCGAGGCGATAATCGCCCGACGTGATCGCGCGCGCCTCTGCTCACCTGTTGTTATACGCGCCCGGGTAAGTGAATTGGCGCGGGGATCTGAGAAAGATTTACGAGGGGATTTGCATGGTGCGGCTGCTTTTTTGCTGCAGTGAGAAAAAATTCCAGTAAAAATTAACATCCTGTCTAGAAAAGTGTCATGTAGTGGAAAAATTACCATCCTGTATTGGAAACTTTGATAGAAAATATTTTACATTTTATTAGAATTATAGTAAAGTTTACAATAATTCTAGTAAACTTTACAATAGAGGATGGCATTACCATTGTCTGTGGCCCCTTTTCTAGACAGGATAGTAATTTTTACTAGAATTTTTTCTCAGTGTGGGGGTGAAAGGGGGTTGAGCACCCGCACTGGTAAATTCGATTTCTATTTTGAGCTTTTGGGAAACTTTCGGACTTTGGGACTACTTGGCGGGGGTAAGAGAAACGCTTCGGTGAAAATTAGTGCGTCTCCTTGCGGTTGGGAGGAATGAAATGTATATACTCTGGTACGCAAAGTTGAATAAGTGTAATTTCACTTAAATGAGTGAGCGGCCACTTTTATTTGAACGTGAAATGTTTTCTACTTACTGGGCTAAGTGGAGAACTTTTTTGACGTAAAATAAGATATTATTTTATTTAAGCGGAATTTCTCTTTTATTCAAAACTTTTGTGTTATTTAATAATAAAATAAAATTGTTTAAATATATGGCACTAAGTCTCACAGCAACGTCATAATTGTTGTTCTCACAGTGCGAATCTGCGCCTCTGCTACTAGAAACTGTACAGTCATTTTCTTTCTCATTGTTCTGCATAAAAGATAAAAAGAAACTTCTATTGCGACAGCAAATTTGTTGAACGATCAAAATTCGAGTACCAAATCGTACAAAATAAATAACATTAAGTCATCGGACCATATCGTTTAAATATTACACACAAAGCAGTTATTTAAGCCGTAAGCATATAACAACTAAGAGGTAAATTTTCACAGTTTCCTAAAATCACTTGGATATTGCACCATAATAGCTGTATCTTGCATTCTCCCGTACAGTCCTGCAAATGCGTATGCGAAAATAACGTATCCCCTATCCACAACAATTACATAATGTGGCTCAGTAATAATTGCAATATAAATTTTCTAACTGACATAATAACCGGTTTAGTCTACATTTAAGTTATTAAGGCAGTTCGCTAATTGTTGTCGTTTTGTATTTTGTTGCGCTGTAGAAATACGTACAAAAAGTAATATTGCAAGTGACAGTAACAAGATAAGAAATGATCTGGAACATTTTTTATTACGAATGTCTTGTTAAAGTTAGATACCGAGAAAAATCCTGATCTTAAGATGACTGACAGTCTTAAGATTATTAATATATAATAAAAAAAAATTTAAAAACAATTCTCACGTTACAATTAGTTGGTTATTATTATTATATTAGTGTTTCGCAGAAATTTAATTATCTTTTTCTTTTGTGAATGAAATTGTTATTTTCGAACAATTAAATCATTCTACTTTTATTATATTTTAAGGGCATCTATAATGTAATCTAAAATAAATATTTTATTATTAATTATTATCAAATAAATAAAGATTGCACGTTCCGACCCACAACAGCCGGTCACCACTATCAAAATAAGCTATTTAAAAATAATTTAATTATGAAACAAAAAATGTATAGCAGGCAGAAATAAATTCAGCATTGAGAAAAAAAAACAATTTCATTAATCTCAGGGAAACAGCGGATTTTCGCAAGTTCGCCGGCGATCGGTTAATTATTAATTGTTCCGCGGTAGCCGCCGCGCTGCGGCGAATCGTAAAGCAAAATTTTGTAATACGCGAGCGCTTTGAAAGCGAGCAGTGACGCCGGCACCTCGTGAGACGAACGTCTTCGCGATGTTTCGCAAAAAAAAAAGTGAGCGAGAGAAAGAGAGAGAGAGAAAAAAAAATCATGCAAATTGAAGCGAAGTCCCGTCGAGGAGGACGACTCGAATTTAAGTTTTTGTGCAAGAGGATATAAAAGTTTCGCCACGAATTTTTCGTGCCACGCGGCGCAATCGAGCCGGTGCGGTTTTTATTCTGAGCCGAGAGCGTCTTCAAATTGCATTGTGTAGCCTGCCGACGGTAGTTTGATTCGTAAAGAATTTTAATGCTTTTTTTTTTTAAATCGAAGTAGTAAATGAAATAAAATTGGTTATTACTCAGTTAAGAATTTTTTTTTTTTATTCTCGAATGTTTGGATTGCATCGCAGCTTCTCTTCCATTCTAGAATCCCATGCAAGTGATAATTAAATTTAAATTGTTGAAACATCACTGAAGTTAGTAAAAAATGTTTCGCTAACCACTAATTAATAGGATACTTTTAAATAATTTGTAATAAAAAATTTTTCACCTAATTCACCTTTCAAAATATAATTAGAGAAATCTATGTATATGGTGATTATACGAATGGTAATAAATTTGACTTGCATAATAAGTAAATTATTGCAACGAAACAAAAGAAAAATTAACAATTTTACATTAATTTATGCAAAGTAGCTTTTACCTTATATTTACATATAAAGAAGAATTATTTCCTCGCTTAAAGTACGAATGTTAAGCCTCCAATTCCGGCAGCAAAGGGAACCGCAGTTCCATCATTTATTCTCTCTAAACGAACCACTTAATTTCCTTCCCACCCATAAACCTCCTTTTCTAACGCACAGATCGCATTCCGGCGTATCGCGCGAAATCGCGTGACGTAAGCCCTTACGCATCCACCGGTCATCTTTCCGTCAGGAGGTTATGCAACGCTTGCGGCGAGGCGGCGACCCGATGTGCATAAAATATTGTCTGGCGGTGTAAGGAGCCTCGCGTGAAAGTTCAAATTGATTCACGTCTCTATAACTACTTGCGTAGCGTCGCCATGTATGTATTAATTTCGCCACTGGGCGAAAACGCAGCTTTTCTAAGAACTCCGCGGAGGATTCAAGCACAATTCAGTATTGAAGCGCAAAAAGCTCTTGTAAAAGCACAAATCACTTTATTTTCGTGGAGAAAAGTACAGTCGCAGAATTCTGGTGAAGGAAAATACACGTTCACGTGATTTTTGCGAAGAAAAGCTCATTTCAAAAGTGCTTCTCTACGGAATGAGCTTTTTTTCACGAATACTTCGCGAAAGATTTTTTATTGGCTGTAAAGCTCCTAAATGTACTTTTCTTCGAGGTACATTTAATGCGAACCCAATATCTAAGTTAACGCAAAATTTAGTTAAATATTCGAGTAATTTGAGAGCCTGTAACAGACAATGAGTTAGGAGAGAAGAAGGATCGAAACAATAGAGTACAACAATTATTTTACAAGCGCTGATAATTATTTAAGTGTTGTGACTAAGAGTAAAAGAAGTAAAGAGCCTTTACTTAATTTACGTTTCTCCGACATCTGTTCTATGAAAATAACAGTTGTAAAACTGAGTCACGAGTTCAGTGTCACATTTTTTCACATCAGTGGAGTAATCTTTCATTCTCCCATTTTTCTTTCTTCAATATATTCTTCAAATATATCTTTTTTCTACCTTTGAGACATAAAAAATGATTTAATCTGCAAATTTAAACCGACTGAATGACATATATGCACTGCGCTATGTTTATTTAGGAATCCAATTTGAATTTGATAAACGAGCTTTTCATCATCAAATTAATATTCTTGGTAAAACAATCACGCGTTAAAAAGTCAATCAATCATAATAAATCACGAACTACTTTTGCGCGGAGGTCTCGGAAGCTTTTATGTCAACGCCGGGTAATTTGAAAAAGTTGTCATTCAAGCCAGGCAAAATGCAATCCTTCTCTTCACTTTCCGAATTCATTGGTCCATACTTTCTCCTGCAACTTTTGCGGAAAAGATCAAATATCATCGTATTTGATTAAATAAACATATAACCATGATTAATTATCTTTTAAACCATAAGTTATTTAAATACACTAAATAATCATTCTACTTCTTCATTCTCAGTACAATCATTTAAGTTTAGACGAAATTCAGGACTGACAAACGTAATCATCAGCACGATAAAATTTCCATTTAAAAATACCCGCAAACTGATTCCATGCACCTCTCGATGTCAATAGCGTGTGATGATACGTAAAAAATTGTCGCGAAAAAAAAATCGAGGGGAGAAGAGAGATTCGAGGACAGATCGACGAGGCGAATTAGCGGAAGCTCGAGGGGGAGGCCGGTAATGGAGTTGCCGCTGCAGCAGCCGTGCAACAGGTTAAGCCCGTGGATTACCGATGCGGTGCTTTTCTTGTCGCGCGCACGAAAGTGCGAGTCAGCGCCGAAACGATTTGTCGCCGGGGTCTATATATAGATACGCGCGTCGCCGTGATTTACGCGAGCGCACTAGTCACCGTGGAATTCGGCGGTTCCGGGACGTAATGAAGATGTATGCGTTATTTATGGATGATTCTAATCGAACCTCGAATTTCCTATATTATATTGCCTTTAGAATCTTTCTGATAAAATAGTTATGAGATTAATTGTGTATACTGAATTATTCTTGTATTTTTAAAAATCTTAAAAATTTGGCGTTGAGAAAACTGGGATTCTTTTAAAATTCAATGTTCTAATTTAGATTTAAATGTTTAATAAATTATTAATAAAAAAAAATGTTTAATAAATTAAAATACAGAGAAAAAAATATATATACTCGTAGTTTTGTTTTAAACTAATTCAAATTTGCCGCGCAAACTTTTAAAGCTTGTAAGAGTCTATTCTACATAAAATCACTAAGAAAACTTTTAAGTTTGTAAAAAAAAAATTTATATATTTATTTTTCTATTAATGACTTTGAAAATTACATTTAAAATTTACCGCGCAAAACGTAAGTAAGATTTTTACGAGTCTAAGACACCATCCAAACGTACTTGTTAAATATAATCCTCAAAATGATTGATTTCAATCGCGAAGATGTAATGCCTGAAGAAAAACAGACATGCAACGAGAATCCGCGGGCTAAAAAATTAAAAATCTTCAGATAACTATCTGCAGAACCCACGTGATCGATGCATTAATTGTTATACTCTGCAGGTTTATAAATCTGTGTACTATCTAGCGATAGCAATCGAAATAACAGTATCTGATCTCGGGCCTTAAATTATTAATTTAGCAGACTCAAAACGGCAATTTACAAATTACGATAGCGAGCGATTAGAACGTTAAAGATACCGGCGCGCAATGAGCACACTCGAAGATGAAGCGCGCGCGATTAATTTGCAAACCTCCGGCGCTTGCATCGCGGATTTGCATAGTCACGATTTATCCCGTTATCTTCGTATCGGCGTATCAGCGACGCCGAGAGCGACATTATGATCCCTGAATAATTAACAATCATTTGAATCGCGGGAACTCTACATATATATATATACATCTCGCAATGTTCTCGGGAGGCGCAAGAGAGAGAGAGAGAGAGAGAGAGAGAGAGAGAGATACGCAGACACAGAGAAAGAGATAGATAGATAAATAGATACATAGATAGAAAGAGAAAAGTAGAGAGAGAAAGAAAGAGATAAGAAAAAGAAAGAAAAAGTCATGAAATAAACGCAATACAGATGTTCCTCGCTGGAGGAATATCGAAGGTGGTCATAGGTCGTGGGAAGATTTTGCCTCGTCTGGAAATTCTTCTCCCATTTTTCCGCGAAATCAGCATGTAAAATCCGAATAATGGCGCAAAGAGGAAAAAATCCCCGCACAAGCCTTCCATGCGAGCGTGAACAAGCTAAGATGTGTCTTGGAGATTAGGCGAGATCTTAACGAACCTTAGGAGGTGTACGAGCTTTTGTTATGTACAGGTAATAAGGTGTTTGCAGTTTTTAAGGATAATTCGCTTCTTAAGGAAATTAATAAATTGAAAAAATAAAAATAATGAAATGACTGGCTCTTAATGAATTTATTTAGTACAATTTTCATAGTATCGTCTACTCTATTTTTTAATTCTTTTATTTCTGTAAAGTTTGAGATGAGATTATATATTTACGAATTTTAATTTTCAATCAAAACAGTTTTAAAATTATAAAATTATTGAACAAGTGAATATAAAATAAAAAGCTTGTGTTGTAAACAATGAATTGAACGGCAAAATAATTGTGGCTTGGACGAATCGATCGCCAATGGTGAAGCGGTGCATTTGCATGAAATCACTTTGCTTATACATCCGTGCATTAATTTACGAGAGTGAGCGACATGAGAACTGCCGATCAGACGCTAAAGCAAGCGTAGAAACGGGTGGGAGAGTCCTTATCCTGTATATACCAGGTAGTCTTGTCAAAGGTTTATCGGATTAATTCCGTTAGTTCGAGGAGCGACTTGATACTTCTATGCATTAAAAACAATTACGATATATTATATAATCTGTTTAATTGAATATTTGAAAATGTGTTTGTGCAGTGGAAAATTTTTTATTAGTCGTTAATGATGTCGACTGTAAATTTCAGTTAATTTCTAAATAGAAAATTTATTTTATTAAATTAGAATATAATTAAATAACTGCGGAAGTAGATTAATTTACTTTTATTTTAATTTTATTTAATTTACACTTTATCTATAGTCAGAAGACCAAAGAAATTAAAATTACCTCATTAGTTAATAAGTCTACTCACTTATATTTTTGAACTTTTATACGAAGAGAATAAGAGTTGTTCTAAACTACTTTTTGTGTGTACGTAAAGCGGATGAAAATTTTAAAATTTCTCGCGTGTTCCCCCAGAGGTTATAAGAAATGATCACTTAAGAAGCCAATTGGCAGTAACAATGACCATTTGCTCCTGGTGTAATGCATAATTTTCCCTCGGTGCAGCATAATCTTCACCTTCGAGATAATGATTAGCTCATTTTCACGCAATTGGTACATCAATTTTGATTCTTATCATACAGTGTTCCAGAAGTTTTTCGTTCATTGTTTCTTTACACCTAAACCACAGTGAACACCTACCAAATATTAGTGAAATTAGCATACGTTAATAATTTGATAATTAGTAAACAACATCTCCTTAATTCTTAATAGTTTTTTTTCTAATTTTCTAACTTTTAAAAAGACTAGTACTCTTAAACGTACATTTCACAGTTATGAAAAAAAGCAACTAAACGGCTTATGGATATTACGCAAAAGGAACAGGAACGGAAAATTAAAAAAAAAAAAATACATTGTACTTATATATTTACATAAAAAACGTATTTTTTAAATATCCATTCTCGCTGTTTTCGCGTATAACAGCCATTACTCGTCAAAGTAAATAAATTGCGAAACATTAAAAATGTAGGTCAAGGGTCGCTTTAAAAAAAAAAAAAGCTTCAACAAAAGCTCCGTTCATCAAGAGATTAACGCTACGAAAACATTTGAATCCTATCTTCCGAGATATTAAATATCGGAAATTTCGACGAATTGTCGTTAAAATCGTTAATAATTCTACTCGCTAATGAAAAATGAGCGGACGGAGGGGGGAGTACGAGTAAAATTTATACGTTTCAAAATCCAGTGTACACACGCGCTCGGGCTAAAACGTGGACATCAATAATTCCGCGGCCAACGTTTGCAGTAAATAATGAAATAAATGTCATCAGCGGGCTACGCGCGCGGAACGCCCGGCAATTTTAAAAACAAAATCCTCTCCGATAATTTGCGCTAAAGCGCTTTCGAGGACGCGCGCGCGTAACATAAAAGGACAGAAATGCACCGGGCAATATTAACGCTCCGCGCTCCCCTCCCGCCTCCTCCGCACGCCTTTTTAACTATCGAATATTCATTTGCAAAAAGACGCAAATAACTAGCGAAATTGAATAAATCAACGGGACGCTCGCGCGCGCGCATAATCGCCAAACGGCAAATCGCATTTACGTGCGAGTGCAGGCCAACTGTCGGACGCGTTTATTTATTTATTTATTTTTTTTTGTTTATGATTTCCTCTCTCTCTCTCGCTGCTCTTTTTATTCTCTTTTTCCTTTTTTCAACTCGCGGACGCGCGGATCACCTTTTCGCTTTTGACGCTTTCGTATCCGGAGGGGGAGGGTGGCTTGTTGCGCTTATTTTTCTGGAGTGCGAGCGATGCCGCGAATTCGAAAAACGAAATTATAAGCTTCGACGGGAATTTGGGGAATCCTGTACGCCACGGTGCTTTTTATATAAACGAATGCAGTGGAATTGCGAAAGAATTGGTATTTTTAAGTACTGGGCGTTACGTGCACATTGGGTTAGGAATGCTATTTTTTAATAAATATTAATATTAAATTACTTCAATGCCCAGTTTTTTTTTTGCTTCCATCCGTACAACTATTCAGTTACTGGGATTTTTTTCGAATTTATTTATTTTTTTTTCTCAATTTAACGCTTTTTTGCAGTATGTATGTTTTTTTTTGTGATTTGAAGGAATGAAGAGATCAGCATTGGTTTGTTAGTCATAAATTCATCTCGAAACAAAAATTATAGTATTTTGTTTTAATTTTGCCCTAATAGGAGAAAGGAGGACTTACTTCTAATAAGTGACTGTAAAAATAAAAATCTATCAATGGCCGCGGATCTAAAAAACTACACAACAAAAATGTATCCAGTGTAAAAATGACAAAAATTTCACCTTTATATAGTAAATAAGAAATTGCAAAGACTTGATTATACTACTATATTATTAAAATGTCATTCTAGTAATGAACAAATATAATTGCTGACAGAATTAAAAAAAAAAATAAAATAAAAATAAAAAAAAAGATTGCAGCACGAGTGAATTTTTATTGCACGTAAAAAATGCAACTTTATTTCACAAAGTAACTGAAGGAAAAAATGAGTTTAATATCGAAAAGTACGAGTGGTGCAATAAACAAAAAGAGAGGCCGATACCGAGCGCCGTCGCCGCGCGAAATAAGCGCGAGCGGAGCAATCGCGTCGGTGCAAAAAAATCCTCGAGCGCGTCGCGACGTCTCTCGCCGTCCCCATAAATCATGCAAAATGAAACGGGCACGTAATAGCGTCCCGAACTATTTAATATCCAAGCACCCCTCCTCCTCTCTCTCACTCGCTTTCTCTCTCTCTCTCTCAGCGAGGGATAAAAAAGAACCCGCGCAAAATCCACAATAGATCCTAATTTGCCTCTCGCCGAACGCCTCCTCCTCCAATAAAAGCCAAGAGGGTAACGGGCGCGATATGAAGTCGCAGCTACGGGGACAGATGTCCTAACGCAAGAGGCGCTAGACCCTCTCGCCTTTCATTTTTCGCTGATATTTTTTCCGGCGGACCTCGAAAACGCGGGCGGGGCTAATAAAGCCATCGTCTTTATTAATGCGTATATACGCTCGTCCCTCTCTCTCTCTCTCTCTCTCTCTCTCTCTCTCTCTCTCTCTCTCTCTCTCTCTCTCTGCGCGCTGCAGTTTATAAATATGCAACGCTTCGGCCAATTTCTCCGGCGAGAGGCGACGCGCTGTGTGCGTGAATAAAAGAGCGAGAGAGAGAGAGAGAGAGAGAGAGAGAGAGAGAGAGAGAGAGAGGGTGGAAAAGATAAAGAGGGAGAAAGATACAGATAAAGAGGGAGGAGCGGAAACGAGACCGGCTTGTCTCATTTTCAGGGAAAATCGTCACTGTCTCCTTTCATCTCTCTCTCTCTCTCTCCCTTTTTGAGCTTGCCGCTTCGCTCAATCGCTCGTCGAAAGGCCTTTTAACGGCGACGCCGCGACAAGTCTTGCCTTTGTGCAGCTCTCGGCAATCTTTCGCCTTTTTTGCTCGACTTTTTATATTGTCGACGACTGCTAGAAGGATACCATTTTGCGCTTTATGAATCCACGTGATTTGCAAAAATTATATAATTTTATATTCTTGCTCTGCAAACGCAATAATCATTATGTCGATGAGAAATATGTTAAATAAATCAGTTTTAGAGAATTATTACTGTCAATGAAAATTATTTTTCATAAAAATTGAGTGTCTGATATGATCTGTACTGAGGCGAATAGTTTGCAATTTTTTAAAATAGATTTATATAAATTCATGGCAAGGCACACTTTTTTTATACAGACTGCTTATTTAATAGATCGTAAAATTACAGAATGCTTCAAAAAAAATTTTACTCTGTTTATACTGTAACAATTATCACTATAATTACTCTTTTTTAACGCATCTGCACAAACTGACAGTTAAAAAACTAAATACTTTATACGACGTTCACCAAATTTTCTAATTAATTTCTCTAAATCAAAAATTTAAACTTACTTTTTATAAAGCCTAAAAAACAAAACAAACAAAAAAAAAAAGAGAAAAAAAAGGAAACCCCGGCGTGTTTCTCTCATGTCGGCTAGAGAGTCAGAAATCCAATATCACGCGTCCTTTTAAAAAGAATAACAAGGTTAAAGTAATGCCGGTGGTAAACTGATAGGGTTGATTGGTCGTTTGTGCAGGTGGGATGCAGGAGACCGGCAGTCGCGTTGCGAAGCGGGCGAAACCCCTGGACCCCGAGGAGGAGGACTACTATTACGAGGACGACGTAGACGAGCGCAATAACCCGACCAACGAGGCGCCCGTTGTGCCGCCCGGATTCCTCAGTCCCTCTGTACGCGAGTACCTGGATCTTGGCAAATCGATACCTGGTATGTATATAGACTGCTTTTTTTCATTAATTACGGTTTTTAGTAATTTTTTTTTTTTATTCATTGACGATTTTGATATGCTGCTTTAAATTGTTGTTTTAGAAGCAACGATGAATGAATTTCTTGAAAAAATGAATTAAAAAAAAAGGGGTTGAATATGTATATGAATATGATTACGTGAAATCCATTCACCTGCACTTATTTAACGTGAAAGTCAATGCCATGGATTTCAAAATTATTTATATTTAGAGAGTTACAATTAATGTAAGATAAGTTATCTAGTAAATGGTGAGGATTTTTTGGTTTAATATTTTTTGAACGATTTTTAGCACATGTACTTTGCCGAATATTAAAATAATGACAGACATGAAATCAACTAAATAAGAAATAATAAAGCATTAGATGCTACATTAATTCATCGTACAATTGTTGATGTTATTCTTTTTAAAAATCAACATTAAAATACTAATTGTTACACACAATTTCCGGTTTATTTATTCTTTAAAGTTACAATTTTGTTGCTTTGTCATTGAGAAGCACTTAAAAGACTGGGTGTGTCGAGGCGCCAGAGTTCCCGGCGCTTTTCTTTTTGCCGAGGTTTTTCGTCATCGTGGAAAGTTTCGCGTCCTTTGTAAAGCCGAGAAGTGGGGTGATACGTTCTTTGAAATAATGCGATATCGACGAGTCGTTCGAGTGGCTCGAATTAAACGCGGACGGGTTGTGTTTTAGAGCTGAGCTTTTTACAGTTTTAGAAGTGCGTTTTTTTTACAAAAGAACCGAGCTCGAAGTTTTCGAAAGAATGCCTTTAAAAGGGTTCGCGAGAAAAATTCCCACGGTATTATTATATTTTGTTAATTTCTTTAATAAAAATAGGCAGCATTTTAATTATTTATTATTGACAAATTTTTCATTTATTTTTTAAATATGAAAACGAAGGTCTCTTTGAGTAAAAGTGTGCAGGTAAAATTTTATGCTAAAAATGTAATTAATGGGTTTCCTTTTGAATTACAAACTTTTGAGGGTCTGCGAGAAACGAAGTAACAGTGCAAATTACATTTGTAATTAATGAAAGCACAAAGAAACAAGTACTTGGTGCATATCAAAGGGCCGTCCTAATGAGCGGTTAAAAAGTCAAAATTTCAGAAAATTTATGCTGATTTTTGTTTTTTAATGAAATTACTCAAATCAATGTTTCTGTGCAATTAATATTAAATGGTAAAATTAAGCATTTCTGCAGAAAATTACAAAATTGAATTACCAACGTATATTACTCAGAATAATTAGCTGGGTTCATTTTAACTTTTATAAAGGAAACTTGATTAAAATGACATTTGCCAGCTAATATAATTATTTTCACATAATTATTCATGAATGAAAGCCAAATATTTAGCGTTACTTTTTATGTTGAAAAATGTATATATCGATCAGCGTCATTTTCGAAGTAAGCAATGTAAAAAGGAAATACTAAAAAAATATGTTTTTTTTTTTCGAAATAAATCTGCCTATTGATTACGAATTGCATCACTCATCCAGTAACTGGTAATTAATCATCGCAATTTTCGCAAAGTCGCGCAATTCCCCACTGGCGTTTCAGCGAATTTCAAAATCCGTCATTGAGTTCCCTCGCACAATGACTTTGCCTCTACTCGTGCACGAGCTTTCCTCCCTTTTTTTTCTTTCTTTTTTTTTTTTTTTTTGCTCCAACCGTCCCCTCCGCGTCTGCCCCGATTCGTAGCGAGGACGGACGTCTCCGCAGGGAGAATCTAATTGCTCGGTTTAATTCAGCTCCCTTCGGCGACCCTTCGGCTGCGCGACTCATTCACGGCAGCTGCGGAAATTCTTGCATTAATGAACTACTTACTTCAAATGAACTGCTCGCTTTAGAGCTTTTAAAACTTAACTGCAGCGCCAAGTTCTTTTTTTTAGTATTGGGCTCGCTTTGAAAAAAATTTGTTGTAAAAATATTTATAATTTATTTAAATTAGTTGCTTTCATCTCTCTCTATGATTTATTATTAAAAAAAAAAATTATGAATATAACTGTTAATGGGTAATTTGTAGGTTTACATTTTTACAATTGCAAAACCATGATTGTTAAATAAAAAAAAAATAGTTATTAGATTATCCGTTAGTATCATTTAGAACAGATTATTACGGTATGTGAATTTGTACAATTGTTCTAATGAACGTGTTAAACAAATGTTCTTGAGACATCCCTTTGCATAACTAATTTAATTCATTTTAAAAAATTAATGGAATTGTTGCAATTTTCGTCTTTAATATCTCCATAATTCAAAACGTTTCAATGACAAATAAAATCATTTGGATTATCAAAGAATTTCGTTTGACTGGAAGATGAATTAGTTGAATTACTGCAATTTCACTGAATTCAATACAGAACATTCTATTACGAATCGAAAGTATCCCACAGAATTAATTATCTTAAAGTATGGAACTTCAAAATTTTATACTAATTCAGATTTCCAAGGTAATTATTTTATTAAAAAAGAAATACCTACTCTCTAAATTCCTTCCAGTGAAATTCACTGATTTATCGGTGGGAGGATCAGGGCATTTCCTCGGAAAATCAGTGAATTTCACTAGATGTATTTTCTAGAGCACTATCAAGTATTCCAAATCCCACGTATTTTCCCACAAATACAAAATATTCAACACTATAAGTTTCTCGTAGGAACAAAAAAAGTCAGATCTACAAGGAAGGTTAAAAATTTTAAAGCTCCCACTGTAAATTCACCTCGCTACTCAGTGCAAACAAGAGGCAGACAGACAGATTACAAACAGACAGCGCATATAACAAAAGACTCCGAGCCAAGAAAATTAAAACGTCATCGAGCACTCGCAAAACAAACCGCAAGGAATGAAAAAAAAAACAACAAAAAAAAAAAATGAAGAGAGGCGTACCCAGAAAAGATAATGCAAAAGCCGTTACTATCTCTTTTCCAGTTTAGAACTTCAATTTACCCACTCGGGCTTTCGCGAAACACATCATTAACGGGCGCGGCCAAGTTCCCACTTGGCAGAGGGGGGCGTATCGCGACCAGAGCAATTTTCTCTTGCGCGCGCTCTCGCTGTCAGTCGCAGTTTTGGGGCGCAACTCGGGCAAAAGAGAGCAGCCGGAGAGACAGATACGCACGCCCGCGGAGTTCGCATATACATATACACGACGCGCGGATTCGCGTCGCGCCCACTGAATGCCGGCGGACACTTCTCGCCTTGAGGAAGTTCTGACGAATTGGCGCGGCGGCCCGAAACAGCGCCCGCGAGATTTCCGCGGAATGATAGGATGCCGCCGCTGCTGCGGCGACGGCGGCGGCGCTCGTCTAATTCTGAGGCGAAGTGGAGTTGCCAGTTTCGCTGCAACGCGCGCGGCCCCGTTTGTTTTACCCTCCTTTTCGTGATTATGAGTTTTCCGGCGAATCTCGGTTTGTTAAGCGGAAGAATGAAATATAATTCGATGTGGTCGAATTGACAACTTTTTAAATACTGAGAAATGCACTTTTTTTAGCGCTGCGGTGAGGCGACGAAGGTTCATAACTGCCTGCGGTGTATACTTGATTAGCAGAGGGTAGTTTATTGTTTCGTATAAATCTTGTACAATTGTATCAAAAATATTTTTTGATGCGTGGAAAGATAAAATTTACTTAAATTGATTAGTTGTATAAACATTTACTGATCAGGAAAGTCTTACATCTTTGGGACGCGGATTTAAGTAAAACTTTCAATAAAGTTTCTTTCTACTAAAATTTGAAAAAAGCAAAAATATTATGGTTTAAGAGGATCCTTTACTTTACTTTATACATGGTTACCGACAATTGCAATTTTTCGTTTTATTAATTCAATTTTTTTAATAATATAGTTACTTAAGCTGCTCAAAATTTGCGTTGCAATTTTTTTTGGTTTAAAAGTTACAACCAAATTCCCATAGGCATTTTCTAAACTTCTGCAAATGTCTGACCACTCAATTTTTCAGACAAATTTCTGTATACGTCTCTGACCACTGGAAATTCATTTAATTATACTCGTAATAAATTTAATTATTCACTCTCAATAATTAATTGAATATCAGACGACTCCACTGAATTCCAATTTCCAAAGTGAGTGATTCTCTCAGATTCACTTTAAAATTGGTAGCAACTCCAACAATTTCTACACTAAGAACACTTACGTTATCTCAAACAATTAAAATTAATTCACCAGCTTCATCAAATTATTTAAAAAAAAATACCGCGCTAAGCAACGAATCCATATTTAATTTTTTAACAGGACGAAAGTCTAAAATAATAATCCTCGCAACCCCCGCCTAAATCCTACGATTATACATGCTATATTCAAACTAATCATCTTAAAACTTGAATCTCCTATCCTCTTACGTCCTTCTTGCTCAGACTCTCCCCGCCGCCAGTTCGAAAAAGCACCCGCACCGAGGACCGCCCGTGAAATCCAAGACGCGCACGCGTCACAATGCAAGCCTAACCAATTTTGTCGGTCGACACGTCCCCCGTTTAGTTTGACCCGCAGCCATCAAACCCCCCAAAAAAAAGGAGAAAAAGCAGAAAGGGAATTCGAGCCGAAACGAGTCGCACGAAACAATTACAGAGTAAATGCAAAAGCATCGCAGCGGCTCCACATACTCCTTATCTGTTTACGAGTACCCCTCCCGCCCCCCTCCCCCGTATTTTTCCGCAGTCGGACTTTTACGCCCGTCGTAAAGTCAGCGGAGCGCGGGCCGCGTTTTTCGGATCCCGAGGAAATGGGCTTCCCCTGCTCTCCTTCGCCTCGCTCCGCGCGCGCTACCAAGACGGAGGGATATTTCATTATCGACGCCGGTCCGCTACGTCTCTTTGTTCTTACCCCTGGGTATATCCGAGAGTCCGACTGCAAGGAGGAAGATTGAGGGACGTTATGTCAATGAGATAACTTTACGCCGGAGCGTATTGATTCGATCGCGGCAGCAGCGGCAGCCGGAGGAGGACCCGCGGAGAGATTCGTTCCTCTCTTCTGTCCGTGGAAAAATTGTTGACATTTGCGAATTGAATTTCATCTAACTTTTTCCGCGCTCCTCTGTTTCTATTTTGCGGACAAAGAGAGGAAATATTTTTCGTCTATTTTATACCGGACCTTTTAAAATTAACCCCGCGTAATTCGTATATAACATAAAAATAAAGCCATTTTTTTGTTTGTATTTTAAAATTTAATCCTAATGGAGTAGTAGTGTATAACGTAAATAACATAAATGATAATTTTTAAATAATATAAAAATACTTTGTGAAATATTTCGAATTATACAATTTCGCGTACTTACACACAATTCGAACAATTTTTAATAAAAGCAGCGACGCGAATTTTGCTTTTAAAAAAGACTATTTCCCGCTGACGATAATTAGGCGGACTTTAATCACAAAATTCCTTCGAAAAGCAAACAAAATTATAAATTATTGCATGTAAAAAAAAGAAAATCCAGCCGGCAAAAAGCTCATAAAACGTTTAAACCGGCCTTCGCTCCGTTATCCTTCGTAAATATCAAGGATAACGGAGCGAATTTTCAAAGGCTCAAGGAAAAAAAAAAAAATTTGATACTACAATGGATGCACTGCAGCGGGATAAAGCAGCTTTGGATGGGCGAGAGAAAAAATAAACGAACAGAGTCCTTTGTCACAACCGCGTAAAAAAAATTTGCCCAAGTGTCCAAAGCGCGTCTCGTGTCTTTCCAATTCCGACAAACAATCGCCTCTAAGTCGATTAAGAGTGTCCCTCTCTCACTCTCGCGCTTCTTCTTCTCGACTAAAACGGCTTCACGGTGCAAGTTATAATTGCGCGGAAATCGCCTTCCATTCACGGCGCTCTTATCTTCAGTCTTCTTGTAAAATGTCGGCGCTGGGACACTGAAGTTCTCTGTCCATCTTTTTTTTTTTCCAAAGTCCCTCGCGGGAGCAGAAATTCCTTCGTTCCTTCCTTCCCTCTTCTTCTCCCTTTTTTTTTAAACGGCGATTCAAGCGAGAATTCGCGAAGTTCCATTAAATTAAGCTTACTTACGTTTCAATCATTGGAGCGATACATTTTTTCTTGCTTCTCGTTTTTTTTTTTTTTTTTTTTTTTGCCTCTCCTCTGTACGTTGTTTTAGGACGAGTATCGTGAAGAGGCTTTTGTAAATTATTCGAAAGCTCCGGTTATTAAGGTGCCGTGCCGTCCAGAGGTCGCGGAGGCGCATCGGAAGCATCGACGGGGTGGAATTTAAAAGCACCAGGGGACTTTATTTGCCTCGCCGTGAAGCTGTCCTCACTGCACCGTATAGTATTAAAGTCTTCGCTTCTTTTTTCTTATAATATTTTAGTAACGCGCACTGGGTCTACTTGCTTGGCTTTTTGTTTTATTACTTTAAAATAATTAAAAAAAAATAATTATATTTATTAATTTCAAAATATAATTAAAAATATTAAAAAGTTGCACAGAGATCGAGGATTTCATTCAGAGCCTCAATACTTTCGAACAATAATTTTGCTTCGTACGATTTATGTCTTTTGAGTTCTCGAAAATTTATTGTAAAAAAAAGTAATAAGTAAATAGAAATATTTAAATTACCTACTATCAAATAAAAATAAAAATGTAAACTACTTTTTACGCGTTGATCAATTCTTTCATGTAAAATACAGCTTTTAATTTATCAGGTATTCTAGAAGAGTGACCAAAAAATTAGAATTCACAAAGTGAACTTTTGGCAGACAGAATAACGAGAAATCTCGACTATTCATAAATTAAATTACGTTAACATTCATTCGATTACTTTGATTCTCACGAAATAATTTATACAAGTGACTGGTTTAAAATCTCAATTCGATTACAGACTAAAAAATGAACAATGGAAATGATATTCGTCTCTTCGAACGAAATAAAGAATACGACCAGAAGGAAAGAAGGAACCAGGTTATATTTAATAACTTCTCGAATGAAAACGGCACAATTAAAGAAGCAGCGCAGCGAGTTTAATCAGCCGGCAGTATTAATATAACTCTAATTTGGCTATGAGGCTCATACTTAATTACATTTAAAAAAAAAAAAAAAAAAAAAGTACACGAAGAGAATACAAAAGAGACTCAAAGACGCAGATTTTAACGAGGCATCAGCCGAAAAAAGTCTTTGCTTTCCGCATTCACCTGTCAGTTACAAACGACCTATTAACTTATGCTTCATTCCACCCCCTCCGTATCGCTCAAATTTCCACAATGTTGTTAGGTAGAGCGTTGCTCTTTTCCGCGTTACCTTTTCCTTTGATACCTCCCTCACCCCCGCCCCTCTTACCACCGACTTTATTACACTTTTTTTTTTTTTTTCATTGCGTCGAGTCCGTTCTCCTTCGTCTCGCGAGCTCGGCCGTGCTCGTCATCCTCTCTCGCGTATTTTATTTTCCGAGAAGAGGCATTGTTAGACTTGAACGCGGTACGTGACCTTCCTTCGGGTAATTTTAATAAGTAACCTTTTTCTGTGCTCCGACGCTGTATTAACGCATTTTTCTCGTTTTTTTTTTCTTTTAATAAGAAGTGCGATGAGGAATTCGACGAATGCTGAGCCTGCTAATATTACGGAGAATTCGGATGAAATTTTTATATCATGATTTTATTTTATAATGTTGCTTGGCAAAAATATGCATCCAACTATTTTTTTATTTGTAGGACGATGAATTAAGTGAATGGAAAGATTTAATGAAATATAAAGAATGGCCTGCATAAAGAATGGATACACTTATCGAGTAATAATCAATCGATTTTTCATATCAATTCTTTATGTGGTTAAAGGATGAGAATTAAAATTTTTTTAGATGCTCGCGATTGTAAATGTTTTTAGCGTGAAACTTATATTTTATTGTCGGCGGAAAAATAATAGCGATAATTAAAGTACAATAATTCAAAAGATTTAAAAGTCGCTGTCAGTAATATTGAAAGCGATTTTAAATATTTATTTACCAGTTTAATGCATAAATTGTTCCATAAAGGATTATAAATTATTTCGGACGTAGGGGGATTATGGAAAATCAATACCATATTATTGAACTTGTAACTTTATTAGTGATTACGTATAGATGAATTTTTAAATACTAATTTGCTAATGGACCATTATCCGTGTAATAGTCTTAAATTCTTTTCTAGAAAGCTACTGCAGGTTAAACAATGCGAATGAACATTGAATAATGAATATCAAATTAGTCTAGCATTTAACAATACGCGTAACTTAAAATGTATTTTAAAACTACAAAATTTATCTTTAAATGGACTATAAAAAAATGTATTAAAATAATTATATAAATTATTTTAATTTATTTTAATTTATATTTAATTATTTCAATTTATTTTTAATTTATTTAATTCTAAACATTTTTTAAGTAAAGATTGACTATCGTTTTATGAAGGCTGATTATAGTTTTTATTCGCCTTTTTTTATTTAGTGCAATCATTAGCTAAAGTGCAAAGATGCGATTATAAAATGTCACAAAAAAAAAAGAAACAAATGTATCTCTTCAAAATGGCCTGTGCAATTATTCAGTACAAAATTAATTTATCGTTTCTTCATTTAAAATCAATTGCGTATCCTTGTCTCTATAAACACACATAAAAGTACAATTATCGAACGCGTCAAGTTATTAAAAGGGTCAAGTATATTTAAATATCATATCATAAAATTGTAAATATTCACTAATCCTTACATAAAATCCACAAGTTTTATTTATTCACCCTTACACCAATTCGTATTTCTTGTACCCCGCGGTAGAGTTCCACCCATACTATACGATTCCAAGTCACTGGCAGTTAATAAAGAACAAAATCCAAACAATTTCAAGTCATTGGCCAGAAGAAGCGGGAAAGCTCGTCAATTGCGACTTGGCATTCTCAACGAGGGGCCGGGCGAGAATCGTGACACGTTCCACGTTGTGCACGTA
Source organism: Sycophila texana (assembly GCA_035582955.1). Taxonomy (NCBI): domain Eukaryota; kingdom Metazoa; phylum Arthropoda; class Insecta; order Hymenoptera; family Eurytomidae; genus Sycophila; species Sycophila texana. The sequence goes on along the minus strand of JAWWEN010038065.1, from coordinate 7,229 downwards.
TCCCCGTGGAGCACATCGTCCGGACAAGTTTGCGTCGCCGGCGGAATCTCATTGGACTGTTCGCACGGGCGGATTGTCATGCAGCGCAAAAACTGAGACGTGGAAACAACAGATACACTGCCGCGGCATGAAACTCACACGGCCAAGACTTGAACGACTTTTTCAGCGGGGACACTGCAACTTCTTTTTAGTTGAGGTCGACGTTAGAGAAATTTTCGTACTTAAAGAAAGAAGTATGTCGTCTTATATGGTAAGATGAGAATGGAATGTAGAAGAGATTATTAAATAAGACTTATTTAAAATATATTTTGGAACATGTATATTTTTTAAAATCAAAACAAATGTTGCTGAAATGCTGTAGGTACTACTTTCGTAAATTTATTAAATGAAATTTCGTTGATCAGTTACTTTTAAGAGTACGTTTTTTTAACACTTCGTTTTTTACACTGCAAATAAAGTAATCAGATCAATAATTTTTATTTTAGTCTTTAAAAACGAGACTAAATCACTTGAGGTGTATACAACAGAAGTTATACAGTAATAATTCTTGAACTATTTTTAAGAATTGTAATAATTATTACTAAGACATTAAAGGGATTATAAAATAATCGTTCCTGAACAAGTTTACTTTACGATACAATAGTATTTATTAAAAATTAGTAATTTTTTGAATTTCATTTAAAAAAATTGTGCATTGTAAGCCCTCTGCTTCCTCTACTCGTATGGTATACCGAATACAAGATCCTTACAAGCTTGACTATGCAAAAAAAAAGGGAAATAAGAAAATTCGACGGCGTGCAAGCGAGGAGGGCGAGGGTAAACAGGCGTTCCTTCGCGTACACACCGTTTGTTTTCTTGCGTTGTTTCGCTTCCCGCACCACACAATGGAACACGCGCGAATCGCCTGAATATATGAACGGGTCGTTCGCATAGATGAGGCGAAACCGAATCGAAATCATTGCAATAGGCGTTCTCTACGTGTGCCGCTACCAAAAGGCCAAGTTTCTTTGACGTTCTTCAGTCCAATAACGAGGGAATTACTACTCCTTCTCGCTTTCAGATTACATTTTATTCGTCATATGAATTTTAACAAACTAACGACCAGATTCTCTTTATTCCCTTACGTGATTAGAAAAATTGTATTGAACAAATTTCAACCGCATATTTCACTGATAAACTTGAATTATTACTACAGAAATTCACTTACAAGGATTTTATGCGCATTGCTTTTAACGAAATGTTTGTCAGAAATTTTTAGAAATTTTTCAGCAGCATTCTCTTTGCATTAACTACAAAGTATACTTTCGACAGCAAATTACTGCAGAATTTCTCTGCAGTAGCAAACAATCCTCCTGACACAGATGCCTATATTTTACGCACGCACCTTTTTTTCGACGGCTATTCGCCTTTAACATTCTCTTTCAACATTTTTCATAGAAATAAACATCAACCGAAAAGTCTTTTATTTATTATATCTCACAGTCACGCACCTAGAACTGCTCAACGAGCGCCTCGAGATATCGGGGAGCCATTCGTCATACCTCACCTCCGCGACGGGTCGTGAAAAAAAAAAAAAGAAGGCTCTTCCTCCTCGTAAAGAGGAGAGGCTCCAACCCCCGCGTGCCTCGGCGCACAAAGAGCCGCGACTTTCGCGTCGCGGCGGAATTTATCGATCTCACGACTCGCCGAAGATGCGCCGGCCGAGATAATGAGGCGCGCGCGAGGGACTTTCACCCGCGCGCGTTTAGCTCTCGCGCTGTTCTTTTTTTTTTCGCGATCCGTCACGCGCTTCCGCTTGTGCAATCGCAACCGCCACCGCGTCATATAAGAGCTGCCCCGACTGATAATGCGTCGACGCATAAGCTGCGCACGTGCACCGGCGAAAGTGCATTTTTAACCACGTTGACCAATGGATGTCGCGCTTGTAGACTCCAGGGTTATTAAGTTGCCACTTTTAGAATTGGGTACAGCGTGCAGCTTTTCATTAGCTCTGTGTAATGTAAGATACGCGTCGATTGCTTTTGGCAAGCGTATGATGAATGATGGATTTGTTTAAAACTTGATTATATAGGGATCTGGTTAGTGGTTAACTATTTTTTATTTTTTATTTTTAATTTTATGAAGAGTTTGAATTATTGCGAAATTTATTGATGTTTATACGCCGAAAAATATTGAGGATGTCTGTAATTTTGGTGAAATAAATGAGTCTCTATTGTATTTTCAAATTGCCATTTTTCTACGTACAATGAGTTCGAAATTGAATGCACATTCGATCAATGTAATCACGATTACTAGAGTTACGTAAAGCGATTAGAATGTTTAAGAGCGAAGGCTCGATGATGTGTACATACAATTGTGCGTATAATAAATGAAATGTCGATCAGAATAAAAGTAATTTTTGTTTGATTTTAAATTTTAAAAAAGAATTATTAATTAATCGGTAGGATTTTTGCGTTAAAAATTATATACCATACGAATTTTCGATAATAATTGAAATTTAGTTAATATTTCTCGTGAAAGTATTATGCGTAAGCGATAATTTCGCAAATTATAATCCAAAGTGCGTAAACTCATTCCGCTCAATAATTAATCTTTTGAATTTATATATAAGTTTTCAATTAACAATTTTGTGCAATGCACAAGGACTCATCAAATGTGCATGAATTCGGTAAAAATAAAAAATTTACTTTCACGATAACCAGTGCACATTTTTATTTAAATACGCCTTAACATTGTTAATTTAATAATGCCGCACATCCAAAAATTTTGGTCTAATGAAATAAACCTTCTTTGAAAAAGCTTTAGTTTTAACAAAAACCGCTTATACTAATTTGATAATTTTATAAAAATCTGCTCTACACACGAATATATTTCTATAAATATATTTCTATCTTCTTCATCTTCAACGAGCCAAATAAGTTTCTCCCAAAATATTTATGAAACTTTAATTTGCTACAATCACTATAAAGTATCACTAAATCTACTACATATAACAGCACCGAATAACTATTAACGAGATTCCAATCTACTCGTACAAAAGTAACTACGTAAACTTCTAGTCTCTTCCCTCCACTAAAAAAATAAAATACAACAAAACAAAAGAAAGTTCTCGAAAGCTCACATAAAAGCTCTTTGACCATCCGAAAATTCGCGTCGGTTCTCCTGCATCGAGCGAGAGAGGAAGCATTACCTCGCACCACACTCGACCTGTGCCCGCAACCATACCTCCGTACGTACCTCCAGCATACACATGCATACACTGCTTTTTTTTCACGAGCTTACGCGCGAATCGACGCGCGCGGGGAGAGCACAAAGCTCGCGCGAGCCGCTGGAGCGCTTCTAATTCGCGGCGCGCGCGCGCACCATCGAGCGATTCCGATTCTCTTTGGGCGCGCGAGCTCACAGAGAGCTTCATTAACCCTTTACGGGGGCTCGCGCCCGCGCGCAATTACGGCCGCGGGCTAACGCGAAATGTATCGCTGATTTCTCGTGCGCGAGCCACGGCGTCTTTCTGCGCGAGCGACGTGCGAGGAGCGGAGGAGCGCCGCTAGGAGGTTCGATGAATTTTTTAGAGGGGAAGAGGGCACCACCCGCCGTCAAAGAGACGTTTCATTAAGCGGCTCGACTGTGATTATGCGCGACGGGCTGCCGGCGGCTCGTTGCGTGGTGTTTGTTAATGGAGCGAAATTTATTTTAGTGACTGCGACGTGATACACGACGTCGCTTCCTTAGGCGAGCAGGGAGGGAGTTATTCTGGGATTTTATTGGAGATGGATAAAAAGTTACTTTTTTTAGATGTACACTGATAGAAAGAGCCATTTGAGCCTAAATTTTTCATGATATTTTACGCAAATGAATATTCCTTGAAAATTAAGAAATATTCATTAACAGTTAATAATAGTGTCGCGTCAGTCGTTTTTTTTCTGAAGTACTAGCAGCAACTGAACCATTCCTTAACTGTTAATTCGTGTGCATTTGGCTCTATTCAAATCCACATTCATTAACAGTTAAGTCAACGACTTTGCGGCAACTGAATCTTTCTATCAGTTTATCATAAAGGCTTTGTTTGTTATTATGGATTGAATGAAGGTTTTGTCAAAAAATTTTCGATAAAGCTCAGCGAGAATTATGTCAAAGATGCTGCAGTGCCATCATGTTTATCTTGGAACATTATTAGTTTTAGAAGGAAATCGGTATTTTTGACCGCAAATGAAAAATAGGTGTTTGTATATGAAAAGCTCCGTGAAATTTCGCAAGCGAAGCTCCGTAAATTTTGTAAGAAGAGCTCTAAATTTTTCTGTGAAAAAACTTGCAGAGATTTGCACGAAAGGCCACGCAAATTTTTCATCAAAAATTACGTAAAATTATCTGACATTTTCTTCTAAAGCTTATAGACCAATACTTCGGAATTCCGTTGTAAAATTATGGAGCTTTTCATTACAAAAAATTTTGACAGCAGCCCACCAACCAAGATTTAGATAAACATTACAATGATTTCCCGTAAAAGCTTGCAGTTCTTTTAATATTTTATAATTTTAATAAATTCTTCTTTTGTTTCTCATTAACAAAAATATCACTGTCACTAAAGTATGTTAATCTGACCTTCTTAAATTTTACTAGATATACGACTATAACTAATTAATCTTCAGTAGCTGCTCATTAACTCAACTTGAACGAAAAAAATCCATACTAAATCGTACAAAAATAAGTAATCACTAGCCTCCGTCTAAAAAGAAAAAGCGTACGCTCCACCGTACATTCAATCACTAAAAAAAGCAACAATTAAAAAAAAACTAAAAAAAAAAGCAAAAAGCACATACGTTCTTCCAAAAATTGCGCACGCTCCTGGCAAAGCTATAGACAGAAAGAGGGGCACCCTCGGGGCTACGATCGACAGTCGATAAATTGGCGAAAGCCGATCGCAAAGGCGCATCCGTTCGAAGCCTGCGATGAGGTACAGAAGCGCTGCGAGGGAATCCGGAATCGTCGCTGCCAGCAAGTGGTGCGCGTGCGGCTGGCAGGCCCGGCGCCGGCGTCGCTTCGGCCCCCGCGGACCCCCGGCTCTATTAGCCGATAAGCCAGTATTAATAGGCGCCGGGCCTTTGACCGATTTCGCTTTGTGCGAGGGTGGGGCGAGGAGAGTTCCCCGCGCTGCAGGGAGAGCGAGAGAGAGAGGAGAGGGTAACGCGCCGATTATCGCTGATTTCCTCTCGGAGTGCGAGCGCGCCCGAGCGCGACTAATTAACTTTGCCCGTGAAACTCCGGGTTCGCCGATGCTTTTGCGGGCTGCGGTTGTTTTAACGAGCTCCTGTGATTCACCCGGGCGAGCGCCGCGCCGGTTATCCGCGCCCCCGCGCGCTCTTCATTGTTCCTCGCGAGCGCTGCTCCCGCGACGGTGGCCCCGTTACAAGCGCGAAGAATTTCGGTGGCAATAATCACTGGGGCCTTATTCTGTAAGCTTAGCGAGCGCGTTATCAGTCTGATTTTACGCGATTTTGTACAAATTATATATCTATATTGTTAGCGTTAACTCCATTTAACGCGGTTGCTAAGCTTACAGAATAAGGCCCCTGGAATGGGGCTTTTTTAGCTTCGATGGGTATTCTGAAATATTTGCTTCGACTTAAATGTGCTCTGATATCTGAATCGACTTAATCTGCTCTGATATGCATCTAATTTTTTAGTCTCGATTATAATTCCGAAATTATTGCTCCGTTTTGAACGTCATATTTTTGGCTTCAATGTTTGGTCCGTAATTTGTGCTTCGATCCGCATAAAATTTTCTTTTTCCACTCTTTTATCACACTAACAAAATTCGAACTAAAATATGAATGATTAGTGTTATCAATGACTGCCTCATTTCCATTGTAAATTTCGTTACAGTACTAGGTACGACATTTCCTGCAGGGAGATAAATAAGCGCTCAAGTAGTTACGAAGGAAATGTACATTTTCCACGACGGTAGAGCGCTCGAGAGAATTTGAATGATGCCCATACGACGAATTGCATAATTTGAAATTGTATTTATACGTAGGCCTTTTCGAGTAAGATTTAATTGAGCTGTCACTCCCGTAAGGCCGTGCGTCCATAGAAATCAAAGCCCCATGCATTCGGATTGATTTATTTGAAGGCTCTATTAACGCTATCTGTTTATAACAATCGAAAACAGGCAACTTGACGGTTACGCGCTCTTTAATAAACATATTGCACCGCCAATTACTGTTAGGAATACCCAGCAAGTTCAGGGTGTGCTTAGTTTACATGCAATGCACATACATACGACACTTGATACTTGCGGTGTAAGGTTTCTGGCCTAGGCTTCAATAGGGTACTATTTGACACCTGCCTCAATTGCAAGAACTTCGAGTACCTAATTACGTTTGGCTAATTGAATATTTTTGCGAAAACCCCTATCGGTTTTCACTGTGTACTAAAAAAAGCAAAGCTGAAAGCCAGTTTGTGCTTTTGCCTCATGAATTGCAGTGCAGTAACCATAAATCGGAATTACGAATTTTACTTATACAATGTGTTCGTTGGTACTTTTTTCCTTCAGAAAATGAGATCCTTTTAAGTAGATAAGCTTAATTGATATAGCTACGTTATGATGTCTTTAAATATATTTTTAAGGATTTATTTTAAAAAGTTACTTTTCTAAAAGGTTATTAATTATGCTTTATTTTGATTGGAATTGGATTTGTTATTTCATTGCAGTAATATTTTGACACTTTCTCATATATGCAGCAGAAAAAGAACAAACATAGATTAGCCGCTGTCTAAAAAAAGTCTGCAAAAGTCGAGACAACGGTAAACGTGAGCGATGTGCTTGCACGTGTATAATTAATTAGATAATCATAGCGTTTAATATTCACCATCAATGTCAATCAATTTCTTTATAATTTGAGAGCTGCGACAGTGCTAATTTGTAACGGTTTTTGTTAGACACCTAAAGTGTTATGTGAATCATTCATGTAAACAAATATCTTTTTTATTAAAAATATTTACATGATCTACACTGCACAATTTTGAATTTCGCGCCTTAAAAGCTCCAACTATCAAGATTTTTAATTAAGGCCGTAACTTCATAAACTTTCCTCGCCTTCAATCAACCTACGAAATTTTCCCACGTGAAATTATACCACCGAGTGAATTAATAAAAAAAAAAATGGTGCGTGGCGTCGGGCCACACGGAAGAAGCTATGCTTCCGAACTCTTATATGTGGACCTCTTTC
>JAWWEN010038054.1:0-13687 GCA_035582955.1 Sycophila texana | reverse complement strand
CATTGTGTTCGTCTTGATCATTTCTCTTCTTCCTAATCACTCTATCACGAACGTTCGAGCCTTCAATTTTACATAAATAATTATAATCATAAATTATAATATAAAAAGTTTTAATTTTAAAGTTTTATATATATTCAAAATTGAACAAATCGCGTTCTAGAATCTTAATTCTATATAATATATAAATCAGGCGACCAATCACATTCGCGTATCTTCGCGGCCAATCAGAATGACATTTTTTGTCGTAATTTCGAGTATTCCATGCAATTTAAAAATTCCCGCTTATACTACAAACATGACGGTTACAGCGCTATACGTATATTGGAGCAAGTGTCGGTTGTGCTCCGAAATTCATACTAAGCACTTCATACATACTGGCCACGTGTAAAATAAAGATCTCTCTACTTTTAAACAATTATATTTATTGTGTCTTCATCTCATCCAACTTCCCGGCGCATGCAATTCTGACAAAACATATTAAATGCTTCATAACAAAAGTCATTACATTTTTAAGAGAGGATGAGTGATTCTCTGAGAAAGTGCCGATTTTTTTGTTCAAACTGACTCAAACAATCAAATAAAATAAAAATAATAATTTATATACTGTTTTCTAATCAAACCTCTTCCATAAAAACGTCAGTAACTGTGCAAGTTATCAAGATTCCGAGAAAGACTTATATTTCTCGTTTATAAAATTAAATTTTTTGTATAAATAAAACTTAATTTACTTAAGAATGACAATAGAATTGCAAATTGCGAGTCTGTAATTCAGATTTACAGAGTTTAGAGTTGATGTAAAAGCGAATAGGCGTATTATGCATAAGTGAATTATAGTGAGCTGCACATTTGCCTGTACTCACACTGGTGACGGTACTTAGCGAAGATCGGGTTCTCTTCGCCGGGTGGTGTACAATAAATCGCGGATATCGAAGTGTGCGTCCAAAAGTAAGCACTCGAGCTCAAGTATGCAGGTACTTGTGCGCGTCGGTGAAGCTATAGATTTTTCTCGAGTGTCCGCCGGTACTTGATTAGACTCGCGAAGTTTTAAATAACATAGTATTAGTTTTATATATACACGGAGAAGAATGTTGCATTGAAAATTATTACTGGTTTTACTAAAGCGAACATTACACTCTGCGGAATAGAAATAAAAAGAATTGATTTTATGCAGAGTGATCGATTTTTTACTATGAAATGAATTAACTTTTAAAATTTGTTCGATTTAAGTAGTAAAAACAGTACAGTAACTTTTAATGCAATTTTTTTTTTATTATTATAGTGAATTTTTATTTGGCTTAAGCTCACCGTTATACAAACCACTGAACAAGTGGTTAATACATTTTTCATTTTTCTCTGAGCATTCTTGCGTTCCTTTATTGTTAAAAAACTAATCATAATGTTGAAATAAAAACTTATACAATACTTACTGAATATGAATAAGTGACTATTCGTTTATTCGAAGTGAATTTCTCGAATTCTCACTTATATTTTCACCAAACGGGTCATTGAATTTAATACAAAAATCATTATTAATAACAAACAAAATTAAAAAAAAAAATAGAGTAACTATTATCGAAACATTCTTTCCTTACACCCTCTCAAGAATCGCCTCCCCGAGCAATTTAATTTTCATTCACCGTGAAAGAAAAAAAAAATCGGAACAAACGATTACGCCTGCGTTCAGCGTATATAATCAGAAGAGCTAATGACGAGCTCTTATCTCATTTAATGAAATGAGGCGACCCGCATGTTTCTACAAAAGCACCGATGGAATCGCGTCTCCGCTTGGCAACAGATTCATCGAGAAAACAGCCGTCAAAGTTTGCCACCACTACACGTGTATAATGTTTTGATCCGCGGCGATTCCTCCCGCTCCAATATATTCTCCCTCTTGACGCAAGCTCCGCGATTTTTTTGCCACTTAAAGCGCCGGTCGCAGCGACTCCTTCGGCCTCGAAGTCCGAGACGCTATTATGTATCCGACCACGTGTGTATATGTATATGATGTGTACCCGAATGCATCTGTTATACATGTGCGTGTGTATATGTGTGTGTATGCTCGTATAAGCGGGTAAGTGTGCTTGCGTGTGTGCTTGCGTGTGTGTGCGTGCGCATATGTGTGTACGTACGTGCGTGAGTATGTATGTGTGTGCGTTTCGCGGCCGGAAATTGCGGCTTTTGTGCAGGGCACGAGGGGGACTACACGACCGCGCACCAACGCCGCATAGTAGCCACTTGCCTGATTTGCCCATTTTCGAGTGATGCTAGAGTTTGTTTTAGCGAATGCATTGCGAAAAATGTCTATATGGTAAAAATTACTATATTTTTGGAGAAATTTGGCACACACTGTCGTTCTGAAAAAAGGTTACCCCATAGCTTATAGTAATTAAAATTTGTTAAATAATATTGTAAATTTTCATATACATGCAGTAAATTTTACTAGAAAATGTATACTCATTTTTTCGGAACGTTAGTCTGGAACTACTTTCTCAATAGTAATTTTTACGCGTACATTTTTCCGAGTCATGCGCATTTTAGTCATACAATTTATTAAATTACTACTAAGCAATTTTGGGGGAGTCTACTTTCTTTTTAATACTTTAATTAATTAACTTTTTACTGAAAATATTAAACATTAATTTAGTGTAATAAGGCTACATTCAAGGAGTACATGAACACTTCGTATAAAGTTAGAAATTGCATCAATTATTGTTTTAAATTGATCTCGTTTTTTTATATGAATTATTTTTTTTTATTCTGTCAATTATTGTAATAAAATCTTTTTAAATGTCTTTGTAATAATCATCATCAATTATCAAATTAATAATTTATTTTTAATTTATTAATTTACTATTTTCTGGCTTCTTTATTAAAATAGTTTATGAAATTGATTTCTAAGTAAATTTTGATCGGCATTTTGTTTGGGTACCATTGATTCGTACTGATGCTATCAACAGGATGTAATTTAGATAAGATAATGCACTTCACAATATTCTTGTTCGTTTGAAAAGAAATTTTTTTTCTTAATTTAATCGTAATATGAACGTACATTCATCGCGCAATTCCCTCAAAACAAGTTTCACACTCTATGCGAGGTCTTTTTCTGAACTTGTTTACCAAAAAAATTCTTAAATTAATAATATTAATTATTGAAATAAAGTTCGAGTAACAAATGCAAATTATATAACAAATGCACAGCTAAAGTCAAAAGAGCAATCGATGAAACATTATAAAAGTTTAAATTAATTGCTTTACTCGCGATAAAAAAAAAAATAACTGCACTGTGTAACCTTAACCGCGATAAGAAACAATATCGCTCGTTATGCATTTCCGAGCGTCACCGCCTACACAATCTCCGCTTGAACAATTCGCAAAAGCTTTCGCCTTATCGGCGGCCAACGGACGACGGTCATATGTAAAGAGACCTCTTCGTTGAAAAATTAATATACCACATTTTTACCGCTGCAATAAATCAAAACACTATATGCGCGTTTACTGTGATGCTATACTTGATGATATTCACTGAATTTTCGAATGAAGGAGAAGACAAAAAGCTCATCTAAAATTCGGGTGTATGCATTCAATGAGGTGCATCATAATGAATATGCATCTTATGTCAGTAATAATTCATTAATATAAATGGACTCTGTTAAGAAATTTTTGTTATGATTTTGGCATAAAAAGCGTCGCCTTTTCCATTTCATTTAACTCAGCGAGCCGTTAGCCTTAAACTTTTCTTAAACCTCCATTAAAAACCTTTTACATTAAATTTTCATTACAAAACCTTTAAAACTAACTACTATTTAAAAATCAAAAACAATTTAAAAATTTAAATCAATAAAAACTGTATTTAAAAATTAAAAATTCATTACAAACTTTTTTTTTTAACATTATTGATTCTCAAAGTTGATTTGATTTCGGCATTTCTTAAATATTCATTGTAAATCTCGACTTTCAACGTTAAAATTAACATCGACAATCAACGCTGAAAATCAAGGTTCACATAGAATTTTTGGTAAATGTTAAAAATAAACAATGACAATCAAGGTTTTATCAACATATCAACACTCATTTTCAATCAAGGTGCTGCATTGACGCTCCAAAAATCACTGTGCTGTCAACTTCCCTACAAGTTAAATACTTTTTCCCTATAATAGTATATTACGTACCTAGCCCTGTATAATAAGAAAGTGTCTCAGATCACATGTAATTGTCGACCGAGGCGAAGCCGAGGTAGACAAACATGTGATCTGAGGCTTTCTTATTATACAGGGCTAGGTATGTATACTATTTTTCTGCTCGACGGTGCCGGAAAGCACCAAATTCCGCTCGCGCAGCGGCCCGAAAGTTGGCGCTTTCCGGCCGGAGGGCAGAAAAGAAGATTTTTTTGCACCATGAGCGACTGATCGCCGAGGCCCAAAATCTTTACCATCCACGATGAAGCAATAATCGCACGTAGCCATGCAGGCAGAGCCGTTATTTATTCGCGGGATGTAATGCAGCGGCGTCGGGCAGCGAGAGGGCGGCCGAATTGAATTTTATCGATTCGCGCCGGCCTGCGTCGACGTGGGGTCCCGCGCGTCTACAACGGAAAGGCGTTCGTTACGGTGCGGGCGAAAGCGCCCCCCGTCGATTTAATGCGGCGAGGGTGAGCTCGGCGTCGGCTTTGTCTGATCCCCGAGCGGCTCCCCCGCTCGGCAAGCCCCTAACCGAGGGTTATAGCGGCGGAGTCGTGCCGCGTCAATTCGCCTGGCTTGATAACGTTTACTGCAAGGAGTCGACTGATTTAATGGATCCAACGGCTTCGCTGTGCATAATCGAAACGACTGATGGGCTGGTTGTATCTTTTTTTTTTAATTATGTGTTATCGACGAGTTGGGTAAATGCTAAAACAGCTGGAGTGAAATTTCACTTTTTTTTTATAATAATTCTGTTAGAGTTAATTCATTGATAGAGCTAAATTTGAAATTTATTCTCTTAATTTTACTCTGATAGAGTAGAATTTTTTATGTTATGGTCTACCCTTTCACTCAACATTTGAGTAAAAAAATTAATCTGATTCACTCTAATCGAGAGAGTTAATTTCAATCTAAATTTCGAGAGAAAATTGAGTCAAATTATAATACTAAATTTTAGAAGTGATAACATAATAACTTAATTTAAAATGACTAGATACAGTGATGAAGATGGTGCTGAGGAGAAATTGATAATTAGAATCAAGCCATAATTATGGTGTTAATTCACTTGAAATCTTATTTTACTTTATTATTGTATATAATGCGTATTTTTTTATTTAATTTTTAAAATGCAGTACTTGGTTACTTCGAAAATGTATAAAGGAAATGGACAAAATAAAATGTTATTTCTCAAAGTTTTCCTAATTCTAAAATCATAATGATGATAAGTATTCATTTTTTTGATTTAATAAAAACTAATAAATTACCAAAGCTGAATTAAGTAAAAAATTGAATTTGACTAATCGAATATATATTGGCTGCAGTTTTCTTTATAATACTTCATGCGCTCGTATCGAAAAGACAAATCAATCAAAGAATAATTGTTAGTGCTTCATACCCACTCCCCTAAATATACAGTATACCCCTGCATTCCCACAAAAAATCGAATTAACAAAAAAAATCTGAATTGCCGACTTTTACCAGAATACAAAAAGAAGCAACAAAAGGGGTTCGTCGTCAGGTGCCTCCCATTTTCCGAAAAAAAAGGTCATACAAGCATTGATTCACGATTCACGAAATTCCGCAGTTCTACAAAACTATAACCCCATCGGCAGCTCGCCTTTCTTCCCCACAAGAAAGACCGTGAGAGATTACACGCTCATTGGCAATGCGCGCAAGGCACACCTCTCGTCGCCGAATTCTCATGGATTCCCGATAAATCTCCTTAAATCCAGGAATTTTTTTCCGCCAAAAAAAGGGTTTCACTTCCTTTGTGCGAAACGTATAGCAAAATACTTTCACATCGAGTCTTGTGAAAGCGAAGCGCCCCGCGCACTTTTCGTCCATGCGCCCCCAAAAGTCGCATCTGACGTATACACAAAAACGACATGTGCGCTATTAAAATACCAATGTAAGACTCGCGTACTCAAAGTATCACCACCACGCGATTCCCACGTTTAACCGCACCACCAGATAATTTAATTAAAATAAATTAAAGCAGTAATTCTGCGTGAATTACTCTCCGCGTGAACTCTACTCTCTATAAATATGAATTAAGTCAAATTCACCTCGAATAAGTGAATATACACTTATTGACGTGGATAAGTCTTTCACATATCGAATAAGTGAAAGACTTATCACGTAGAATAAGTGTATATTTACTTATTCGAAGTGATTTTCACTTATATTCACATTTAGAGAGTAAAAACAAAAAGTGCCTTTATAAATAGGAGATGACGTCAGTAAAATTTCTCGAAGAAAATAAAAACATTCCTCCAAACGCACAATATGAAAAAACAATTCATCCCATACTGTAAACACCCAGGGTTACGTAAGCAGCGAGTCCCAGATTCCCACTTGGAATCGCAAAAAAAAAAAGGGAAAAGGCGTTTTTAAAGCGGCACTTCCAGGAAGGCGCGCGGGCGATCAGATGTCCGGTGCAGGGGTCGGCAAATCTCTCCAGAGTGCATCACCAGGGCCGCCGTCAACAGCAGCATAGTATACACAGCAAGTCCGGACCAGCACGTCAGCATCCCTCCAGAATTTCGGCTGCCCTCGGCTCTTTCCGGCCGGCGGCCCGAGTCGTGGTTGCCAAGGCTTCTCTCCTAAAACGTGTATATACATATACATATATATATATGTGTATATATACACATATACATGTATATATATATATATACATAGTTCGCTGCCTTCCTTTTCGCAGGCCTCCGACATCAGGCAAGTGTGTGCAGTATACGTGCCTGCACTGGTGTGGATGCACTCCAGGCCGCGCGCTTTTACCCTGTTCTCTCTCTCTCTTGCTCTCTTTCGCTCTCTCCTTCGATCCCTCGAGTGTCGCCGTCTGCGCGACGCAGCGGCCTTTTCGGCTTGTGTTTCGCCCGGAGAGCGAATTATCCGCATTGGGGGGGACGCCCACCGCGACGCTCTTTGCCACCTTTGAACAGTCGCTCGCTCGGCCGCTTCTAATTTATGGCGGATTTCGCGAACAATGAGGTTCGGAGACGGATGCTGCTAATATGCTCAGCGAGTGATTATCAAACTTGCTCCGGGAAATAGTTGTTAAAAATAATCGGATGTATTTTTTTTTTTTTTTTTTAAAGTGGGTTATTATTATTGTAACAATGTAACTGGTACAAGGGTATACCTGTACATAAGTAAAATTCAAATATGGCAAGAAGAAACGGAGCAGTGTATTTTTTTTTTAGCTACTGCTTAGAGGGCTAATTTATTATGTTATGACGATAACTAGACTCGTTTTTAGAAAGGACCCTTTGAGAACTACACTGAATAAAAAAAATTGTAGATCCAACTACATATTTATATTTATATTATATATTATTTATTTCAGCCTTACGTGGTCCAGAAATGGACTTGATTTAAAAAAATACATTTCGTTTCATTGTAAAAAACGTTTAGTTTATTTAACTAAACATTCAAATTTTAATTTTTAAGTTTAATCAGCCAATGTTTTAATTAAATTGATAAAATATATAAATAAATCGATTTTTTTAACTAAAACTTTTGTTAATAAAATAGTTTTGTTAGGAGGATTCAACAATATTATTGGAGTTGAGTTGCAACATTTTTTTTTTCAATGCGAAGATTGTATGGATTTCAAATTAGAGAAATTAATTTTTAAATTTCTTAATTATTTAAGTATTACATTGACAGTCGTTACTCATTATTATAACATCATTTATTATGTGACAAAGTATATTTGGGGATGTACGATATGCATCTCGTAAACGTGGACTTAATGTTTATTAATTTATTTATTATTGATTTATTCTGCACAGATTCAGATTGATGAGACAATATTTAAATGTTTCGTAAACAATTAAAAACTTTTCCTTGAAAACTGATCAAACAAACTAATTATTATATCTATCGATTTATTTAAAAAAGAATTCAAAGCATTCTAGGAATTTAAACGTAAACTTTTTGAGTCATGCAAAAGTCATTACAACTAAATTACATTACGCACATTTATTTCTATAATTTCAAGTCTTAAAAATCCAATATAAGCCAAGGGTACTTCTTGTAAATGCCTGCACACCAAACGTAATGTTTATATTTACTTTTGCGTTTACATCGCGCTCCAATCTAAAAACAATGAAAAAACAAACTTCAACGCAAAAATACATTTAAAGGGACGTCCGCGCGAGCTCCGAAAGACTCGTCGGAAAAGCTCGAGCAAGCCGGAGCAGCTCGAGAGAACCGAGAGGCAGCAGGTCCAGGAGGCGGGGATTTCTACGGAGGGTAAAAAGCAAAAGCAGGCGAAAGAAAACAGCGAGAGTGAAAAAGC
The DNA here is from genome assembly GCA_035582955.1 of Sycophila texana. NCBI lineage: Eukaryota > Metazoa > Arthropoda > Insecta > Hymenoptera > Eurytomidae > Sycophila > Sycophila texana. The sequence goes on along the minus strand of JAWWEN010038054.1, from coordinate 5,203 downwards.
GAAAATGCCAGAGACAGGAAGAGAGAAGAGGAAGGGAGCCGAGCGCAGAGGAGCGGGATAAGGATCCCTGTGGGCGCGTGCACACTCGAGACGTGCCCGTCCTTCCACTCCTGCTCCGCTCCATGCCTGGGCTTCTTTTCTGCACGAGTCTCGACCAAATATTTCAGCTCATTTTCTCTCTCTCTCTTTCTCTCTTTTTCTTTCCGTCGCTCGCTTCACGCGTATCCTTGAGACTCGAGATGCTCATTTTTATAAGGCGATTTATTTGCCGGGGTCCACTTGATTTTAATTCGCGTGGGGCTCCGAAGGGAAATTGGTAGATTTAAAAATTGCGTAAGCGCGAGGATTATTTTTTTTTTTTTGTTTTTGAGGTTTTCTTTTTTAAGGAACTTAATAGCCGCAGTATGAACTCTATCGAGGTATGTCGCTTTTCTTTCAAGAATTAATTGAAATACTGGAAGGGAGAAATTTGTTGAAAGTAGTTACATTGTCGTTGTGTTTGTTTACTCTCTAAAGTTGAATTAGCGAAAAAACCACTAATTCATAGTGGCTATATGCACTAATTTGAATAGAGCAAAGTATTCCACTATGAATTAGTGGAAATCTACCATTTGAAATAGTGAATAATTATTAATTTCCACTAATACAACTAAGTAGACAATTTTTTTATTATTTTAATTAGTGAAAATGTACTAATCGATAGTGAATTTTACTAATTTTACTAATTGATTAGTGGAAAACCTGTTCTTTAAAAAAATTAGTGAAATTTCCACTAATTCAACTTTAGAAAGTATGAATGTAAAAATTGTGAATGAATCCTCTGAGAAAATGACGGCAGTAAGAAGTGACTTTTATACAAAAAAATAGTTTTTTTTTTAAACTAAATAAATCAGGATGTCTTACATTTTTAATTATCTACCCTCTTAAATTTAATTAGTGAAAAACTACTAAAACTATAAAATTAGTGGAAACTACTCTTCGATAACTCCCTAAATAGTGGAGCTCTTTCCACTATTTTTTAGTGAAATTATACTGCGATTGTAATAGTTTTTTACTAATCTTTTTACTAATCTAAATTTTAGAATTTAAATCTGTCCCTGTACTGCCTCTGCTATAATTTTTGTGAAAAGTTGTATAAAATATCTCTGTACATTGACTATTACACTGTTTAGTGTTTCCCCAAAATACACCATAGAATCTCAATAAAATTCCCTCTACGAAACCTCCAGAATCTCCGGAAAATCAACAAGCTATCGACCCTCCGATGATAATCCGACACGAGCGTCGATATTAGGGCACGCTCATAAAGCCCAAGACGCGCCGATAATGAAGTCGGTAAAATTTAATCATCCCCGATAAGCACGATCACTCGAGAAATGGAAATATCCATCATCGAGGCCGAAAACGAGGCAGAAAAGGGAGAGAGCCGAGCTTCGTCGCGCCGGCGGCGAGATACACGCAGGGAGAGTAGAGTCGCAACCCCCTCTCCCATGCAGGCGCATGCGGCGTGCATGTCGTGGGAGCCGGCGACGGCCTCCCCTCTCCGCTCCCTTGTTTCTCTCCCTCGGCGCGGCTCCGCGGCTCTCCCTCGCCTCTGCGGCCGCGCGCCCGCCAGTTTCACAGCGATCCTCGTAGCGAGCGGGGCGCGCGCCAGCCCGCTCTCACCGCCCGGAGGCACAGCAAATCCTCCCTTCTCTTTTTCCCTTCGCGAAGACTCTCGGACACACGCGCGCCCCCGTCCCAGCCGTACACACACACACTCATAAGTACTTATAAAACACGCGCGAACCGACGACACGCAGCTCCGCGAGTGCACGGATCAAGCGAAGGGCCCGCGGTATTTTTTAAGTATATTATAAGTATACACACACAACAAATCGAACGAAGATAAGAATTATAACATTCGCCGCGGCGGCGCCAATATATATTACTTATATACGTATATAGCCGATACTGTGCGTGAGAGTAGTATATATACTGTGCGAGAGAGAAGGGGAGTTAAGGACCCGGCGCATGCGCGCAAAAAAGGTCGACGCCGCGCACGGCCTGCTCGCAGACTCCGGGAGAATCAATAGCGGCCGGCGTTCCCGCGTCGGAGCAGAGCGCGCCGGGCCATGGCATCCGCGACTTTCTAGAGGAAGCGAGCGACGCTGCGCCCGGCGAGGACGATCCTCGAGCACAGCCAGCGTGATGGATATAGTGTGAGGAGTGCGCCGAGTGCAGAGTGCCGTCGCCCCAGTGCCGCACTCACACCACCACCCCCGGCTCCATCCGCTTTTCCCCGTAGAGGAAGGCGACGCCGTTACGCCGAAGAGGAAAGAAGGAAACGTCCTCCCTCGTGGAAGATGGAGTCGTCCATGCAGGGCTCGGCCGGCCTACTGGTACCCGGAAAGAGTGTCGATATCTCCACGTACCACTCCACGTTCTACTCGCCTCCGCCTACCGAAGCGTAAGTTTAAATTGCTCGAGATTCTTTATGTATGCTCTTGTATGCAAGTGTACGCTTATTTATGTATCTTAGTGCTGTTGCTTCCGTGTTTTGTTGATGCACTTTCGCTTTCATCCCGATCCCGCAGTAAGATATTCATAAACGGACTCAGATTTAGTGCAGACTGACAGCAATTTGCTGTTAATTTGCTGTTAATTTGAGTCCGTTTATGAGATCTGATTTACTGGGATATACTTACAAGCGGACTTTTAAATTGCCGGCTGTGTAGGTGTTATACCTTTTGTTTTTACGCGGCGATGTATTCATTACTGTTTCTTATCTGACGCGAGTGTGCAGGTTGACTAATTGTTGATAATTAAGAAGTGAGAGCGCTCGCAGGTGCTCGTCGAAAAATCGAAGCAGGTTCAAGTGTACGTATACGCACGTCGCCGGGAGATTTACAATGCAAAGCGTGCAGCAGCGTGTGCCGCCTGCGGCTATCTCGGAGTCGCCAAGGTCGCGCGAGCATTTTCTAGCGGAAAAACATGTCGAGCGCTGCACTCCGTTATCGCGCGCGCACTTGTTTTTTTTATATATATATGAAGTACGGTTACGGCACAGTCCGGTTTTCATTTCCTCGCGTGATTCACTCGGTCACTGAGGTGTTTCGGTACTTTTAAGATTTCTATTGCGTGATCTCGTTAAATAGAGAACAGTTGGGTACCCCTTTTTTTTGTCTTTCTTTTCTTTAACTGGAGCAGACTAAATGTAAATAGTAAATAATAAATACACGAAAAATTTACTATTACTGACATTGCGCATGAAAAAACGTGATTATCATATTAAAAGGATTATGTTTGCCACTAATGTGGTCGCGTTGTTATGATTGTACCTATAACTATATAATGCCGTTTGCGGAGATGTTACGTAATCATGACCGCGAATCAATAAGCATAAAATTCAAGTAATTCTAATTAATAAGTGAAACTCATAGAAAAACTTATTATTGCATTTATTCTTGTGATTAATTATATACTAATATTATAAAATTATAATAATATTGATGGTAGTAATAATGATAATAATAACAGTAATAGTAATAATATTTTTTCTGTCGTTATTCTGTACTAAGTACTAAAGCAATTTTAGCCTACTAAATTGAATAAGTGAAAATAAATGAAACACGACGAGCCTGTACAAATAATGCCGTTGTCAAGAGTCAAACGAGAGCTTCATTTTATTCGCGTAAAATAATGTGCTAATCGGCAGGCAAGATCTGCGGCTTCATTAAATTCGGATGTAGGTACACACGAGAGCACCGGAAGTCGCTCTCGATATTAATATCAAAGGATACGGCCTTATCGCGATTCTCGTTTTGCTCGCTCTGCAAACTTGGCAGCAGCCTTTAAGGAGAGCGATTTGATTTTTCGTACACAAGCCTCGCGCGCTCTTTATCGTCTCCTCAAACACGCTCTATTTACTCCAAGTGCCTACTATTTCCTTTTTTTTTTCTTATCGAGCTTCTTATAACCTGGACAGCTGGTTACTTCCTAGAAGAGGAATTTGCACGCCATTCTTAAAAAAAAAAAAAAAAAAATTCTCGTGCTCCGAAATTAAAAAAACGGAGCGAGCGAGTATTAGGCGCCGCGTCGAAAAGCGACGAATAAATGCAGAACGCGGCAGCGGAAGCGCGACGCATAAAAAATGAAAGAAAAGTGAACGTAGAGTGGAGGCGGTCATTGTCGGGCTAATAAGTCAATGGACCTCGGCGTCACGTTCGGCCGGCAGCTGCGTAACAATTAGCCTCGCGAATGTGCAGAGGTGCTCAACCGGCGCGCGGGTTTAAAGGGCTGCGCTCTCTCTCGCTCGCTCGCTCGAAAATTTAGCCGATCGATCCCGCTGCACGCCGCCACTTATTGTTCGCTTGCCGCTCGGGTCCCGAGGAGTGGCCCCGATAATCCCGCAGGCACATCGGCATAATCGCATGCCTCTCTCTCTCTCTCTCTCTCTCTCTCTCTCTCTCTCTCTCTCGCACTCTCCTTTGATGAACTGCGCATCCGGATTTGTGGGGTCGCTATCTCAATTCCGTATCGTGGTCACTGTGCAGGCCTGAGGACTTGCCGAGAGCTGGACAAAGGTCCCGGCACCGGGCGCTTTTCCGCTCCGTTCGTTCTGCTTTGGCTCCGGTGCGCTTTTATTGTTTTATGGATTGTGACGTAGGCTGTAGGCTCTTGTTTATCGAGGACCGCTTGCTAAGCGGCCGCCGCGGTTATATTTTAGAGCGCCTTATGCAAATATTTTACCTGCAAGGATTTTATTAGCGGGCTGTAAAGTCGAAATTTATTGGTGGTCAAGAGTATTTTTTTTTTAATAGTAGAACTTTATATTAGTTTTTCGTGTCAATACAATTTATTATTTTTGTTCAATTGGATTAATGAATTACATACGTATTTCATGCAACGTCTTATAAGTAGTTTTAGAATTTAAAATTCAAGAAGGAAAAAAATCATTTTAAAATTAGTATAAGTTAATTTACAACTACATACTATAAATGTACTCCACTGTTTAGCAATTAAACGAGCTTGATTTGATGAAAAAATTTTCAATTAGTTTTAACGATTCTTCACTAATTCATTGCACAATATTATTATATACACAGTAGCAGAAACGTTAAACGAATTCCGTAATCTTACATAACGCACTACACTGAAAAAAAAGTAAGAAATCGAAATCGATGGTTAGTTGTTTCAATTAATATTTGATTGAAACAAATAA
>JAWWEN010038043.1:0-13696 GCA_035582955.1 Sycophila texana | reverse complement strand
TTTTTATCAGAAAGGATGGCACTTTTTACCAACTACTTTGTAAAAATTGCCCAAGGCTAACTGCTTCGGGAGCAGTATAGTCATTTGTTTCGCAGTCGGTATAATGGCAAAAATTTGCTTCTGGCAATTTTTACAATAAGATTAGTAAAATTTGCACCGAGCCTAGTAAAAAATATCACCGTGTGATAGCGTCCCACGATTACTGGTCACTTGGTAATTTTTATCGCTACTTTTGGGATTATTTTTATCGAACCGTTCTCTCCGTGTATGATGAGATCAAACTAAAAGTGGTTTGATTCATTATTCGGTTCTAACAACTCCCCAAGCTTCATCCAAATCGGTGATTCGGAGGTGAAACACTCCCCTGGTAAATATAATTTTGAGATTCTCAAAAAAATTTTAGAAATTTCCAACACTTTATTGCGAGAATCATGTAAGTAGTTACACTTTAAAAACAAGTAATTAAAGAACTAAAAAATGTTTTTCTTTCTTTTATTTGTAATTGAAATATTTTAGAATGAAAAGTTTACATTAAACATATTTATTTAAAATGTCTAAATGAATAAATTTTTAAAATGTTGCTCATAAGCAACAGCAGAAACAGCAATCACGGTTGAAGGGTTTAAAAAAATAAAAATATATGTAATATTAATTAAGCTCAATGATTAGTCAAAGCATTCTCTTTTTCAAAGCATAAAAATTGTATATATATATTTGAAGTTATTATTCCAAAATGTATATAGGTACAAAGCATAAGCAAAACAAAAACAAACTCACTCGAAATACTTGTGTATGTCAATGAATGCGTACTCGAATCCAAACGATGCGTAATCGGCGGGCGGAATTTTTGTTAAAAGATCCACCACCTTTTTGTTTCTGAACTTCCATTCGTTCGTCAAAAAGTGCATGAGAGCGCTGTTGGCAGTGTAGACCTTCCTCTGCAGCTTTACTAACCTAAACAGACCGCGATCTTTTCAGAGCGTTCCTTCAGATTTTTATTCCCGCTTATTTTTTCCGTTCAATTGCTGGGTTTCTCTCAGCTTCAGTATAGAAACTCTTAATTGATGCTTCAAGCGTTAAGTTTGAATTCGCTCGCTATAATGCTTGATATTTACGGTTAATCTTCATTTATTTCAGTTAGTGTGCATTTAGTTGCTAATTTATTCATTTCGAAAATGCTCGCCGCTTAGAACGAGTAAAATGATCTATTTAAGGAAGACGTTAATTATCGTTGAAATGTTGATTTTAATGTTGCGATTAATTTTTAATAAATTATTAAATTAAATTATTTCATTTGTATATTTCCATGTGCAAAATCAATCAAAATTTAATTAAAATCAAATCAATTTTTCAGGGTACTAAAATTGGTTTCGATTTTGAAGAGATAAAAAAAAATGTCATAGGCAATATAGCAGATTCCTAAACAAGAATTTTACATTTTGTTCGCATTCTAATATAACTACAGGATTATTAAATGCTTCTTATAGTAACTGAAATAGTAAAAATTCTGTAGAACTATATTAGTTACTGTAAGGAATATTTAAAAATTCTATACTTTATTTATAATTTCTAATGAAAATATATGAACGAATAATTTAATTTCTATTTTCATTCATTTCTATTATATTAAAAAAATTAATAAAATAGGTAATAAATTAATAAAAATAAATAAAAGAAGGACCATTTACATCGGTTTCTTCCCGGCGGACTTGAGACAGATGTCGATGAGTATGGCAGGCAGTAGATGAAGCAGCAGCATCAGCACGTAGTGGGTGAATTTAGTGGGCGCGATCGTAATGGCTGGAAGCCACATAATTCCTTCGAGCGGTATTTTCTCTGTCAAACGAATCCCCATCGTAGCCACCTCGGACATGCTGATGCTCTTGATGTCTGAGGACGAACAGTTGTACACATCGATGCTCGGGTCTTGTGTGATCCTTCAGACCGGAAAAAAGAAAATGAAGGTAGATTTATGATGAACGTGTCGTCGTGGAATAATAAAGTCCCTTTCCACGTAATAACCCTCTCATCTCTTCAACTAAGCGAGTGAAGTTATAATGCGAGGAGCAATTTACTTTTTTTTTTTGCAAGAAGTTTGAAATAGCAGCGATTCTGCATTTTACGCGAGTGTGTGAGTCCATAAGCAATTTAAAAAAAAAAGAAAAAGAAAACATTCGGTTAAATACAGTTGGAGCGAGTTTTTTTTTCGTATAGAAGCAGGCCGGTTTTTTAAATTCACGAGTTAGCTCGCACCGAGGCAAAGTTTTAATTGAACATTTTCATTGAAAATAATTACGACGCTTTTTTATCGTGGTTTTTTATACAAAGAATATCGAGTTGCAGCAATGTACGTGCGATGTAACTGTATTACGCATTTTATTGACAATTGCAGATACTCAGAAATGGTTTTTATGAATTCATTTTAATCGAAAATATTACGTAACATTACTCGTGTTTTGTTGGGCCCTTATTTAATTAAAGTCTGCATACGAGCGCAGAAATAAAAGGATGCAGTTTCATCAAAATGAAAAACACAATAAATGTATTCTGTTAATATGTTTGTAAAAGAAGGATTAAAAAATTTGTTTAAAATAATTCTTATAATGCAAATTCAAAGAGTTTAAACGGTTTGCAGTGTTAATAGACAAGTATGTAACTAATATAATGATGCAATTAATGCATTGAAAGAAAGATATGATTAGTAATTTTAGTAAAACGTTTCTTCAACAGTTAGATAAGTAAATGTTTCTTTAAATGAACAACTTATTTTTTTTTTTTTTACTAAATTCATTTCATAGTTTCAAAGAAATATTTTGTTGATGGTTTAACAGTATTTACTTGGCTGAACTTTAAACAAATATTTGGTCAAAGTTCAAGTACAGTCAAATCAAATACATTTAAGAATACCGTACAGTTTCACAAACATTTTTTTCACTGCGTATTTTTTTATGCAAATTGTTCATTGATAAAACTTCGCGTTAAAAATAGTACGCATTCGAATAGTACACCTCCCTCTTAAAATAAGACCGATGTTTCTTTAACGTCACAGTCGCTTCAAATGTAATTTCCAAAAGGTCACAGAGCACAAAGATTAAGTCTGCACGCAAGGCAGAGAAAACATTTAAAAGTCAATTTTTCATGGTATATTTCCACTTTGTTATAGCAACTGCGTCGCTTAAACACATACGGCCCTTTAATTTAAAACTTCTCTCGCTCTCAATGTTTTCTAAACACAATTTACGGCCTGCTTGTAATTCAAGCGCGAAACCTGTTCAGCGTACTGGCGAATTACTCTACTTTAAGTGCTCCGCCGGAAGGATTGCCTGAAAAAGGAAAATCGCGAGCTCCGGCAGAAAATTGAAATTCGCGTGGAGGGCCAGCGAGTGGAGGTATGTACGTGTTAATGCCGCGCTTCCAGGTCGTCATGATCATGGCCTTAATGGCGATGTCCACTGGCATGAAATCGGCGGAGTTGCTGGAGGAACAGTAGATAACTCTTAGGACGCCTTTGCCGCCGCCTACCATGATGCCCACCGGACCGTTAAAATTATCCAGCCAACCCGGCACTGGCTCTTCCATCGACGATATCACTGTACAGATAAGATACACAGTTTGCATCAGTGTGAGTCCTGTGAATGTCGAGTCTCTGTCGGAAGCTTATCGTTCACGCAATATTTACGTTGCAGAGGCTCGTCTTAGCATCAAGGAAATGAGTTGCTAAATGGATTTTTGGGATGATGTTAATTAATCAAAATTTTGGCATATTCTTTTATAACGTGTCGATAGATCGTCATCTATCGAAAAAAAGTTAAAGCTATACTAATTATTTGTTTATTTATTTATTCAATATTAGACATGCAAATCTATAAAAAATGGAAAAAAATAATTAAAAAATTTAATGTAAAAAAATATAAAACGTAAGAAGTTATACTAAAAGACGTAATCGAGATTTTAAAAATCCAGATTCTTCAATACACCTAAAATGAACGATTTAAACTTATAAATAGTGCAATTCTATATTTAAATCGATTGATCATTATATTAAGTTTAAATGCAGTATTATTAAGTATTTTTTATAAACTTTTTTTTTATATTATATTTAGTAGAATCATTTAATAAGTGGAGCTCTCTTTCTTAAATTCTAAAAAGTGCGAAATTCCGTTAGAAGCGACAAGGTAGTCTCGATTTTTTGAAAATCTTTAAAAAAATTTGAAATAGATTAATAAACTAATTGGTAAAAATAAATATCTGTTAATACACATGTTTGTTTAAATAAACATTAAAAACTTAAAAAATTTAACCTGAAATTATAAGAAATTAAAAAAAAAGACTTTTAAAGGCTTTGAAAGAATTTAATGGTGTGATATGAGATCTATTATTGTATCCTTTGCAATATCATCCTTACCTATAGACGGTCTGAACACGACGATTGGTAATATACCGGCATAGTCGGCAACTACTCCTTCAGCCAGTCTTTTTGTGAAAGTATACGTGTTTGGAAAGCAATCCATAAACCTAAATTAAACAACACACGTAACTTTCATGTAAATCAACTTTCATATAAATCTGAAATTAGCTTAATTATACTTAACGATAAACATAGCACTTTTCTCCAAAGCTATTAAGTATTAGATCAAATTTGAATTGATAATCCTCGAAATTATATAATACCATAGGTAGAATAAAGATTTGGAAAATGCGCTATATAGTTAATGTACAAATTTATTATTTACTTAAAATTTAAAGTAAATAAACAAGTTTAAAGTAAGCAAGTAAATTTATTAAAGCCACTGCTATTTGCCTAACGATAGGCCCTGATTGGGCAAGCTTCCTAAGCTCGTAACTCACTTGGCAGTTAGGATCCTCAAGGTGTAATCGTCGACGTTCTCGGCGATCTTGATGGCTTTCTTCCAGTCAACATGATAAGGATACAATTGCTCCTCGACGTGATATTTGTCGGTATGGCTGTAGGTAGAACTCACGTGCATGAGAGCCTTGGGTTCGTCGTTTTAGCGTAAACAGGAAGAAGAGAGTAAGTCGAAAGTGTACAGCCGCGAAGGCGGTCGTCGAGCCTCTTGGAAAAGTTAGAATTGCAAATAACGGAACTCTGTATCATTAGCGCGACAAGCGAAAAATGCCTATAATGGGTATTACGTACAAAATGACCGTTTCGCGTTAATTCAGCGCTTCTGACTGGAGGGCGAATCCCAGTGTTTCATAACTTTTGGTAATTTCAGAGTGTATACTTATAGATCTACAGTGTACATGTGTTTAAATACTATAAACGTATACATCTCACAAGGTATTGCTTTATATGACGAAGAAATTTTTATATAAATTTAAAAAGATTGATATAGATTCATTGTGGTGATTACATCATTTCTACTTTGATTAAAGTTAATAAATTAATACCCTTTTCAATGTAATTAATAAACTTAAAAAAAATAATGAATACAAAATTAAAACTTAAATTTATATACACTGAGAAAAAAATTTAGTTGGATCAACAATTCGCGCTGTTAAATGCTTCCAACAGAAAAAGTTGTTATTTTAATAGAGTCAATTTTGATCGAACAGAAGTATCGTGAAGATAACAAAAAACTCTGTCAAAATAAGCTCTACGCTGTTAAATTAACAGTGTAATTGTTGAATTAACAGCTTTTTTCAGTTGGAAGTATTTAACAGCGCGAATCATTAATGCAACTAAATTTTTTCCTCAGGGTAATATGCATAATTTTGTAGAATGTAAATAAACCTATAGATTATTGTTTTTGGAGTATTAAAAAGGTATGATTAAACTTGAAACTATGACATTTCAATAAGAAAAAATAAATAATACTAGATAGCCAAAAAGAAATCTTATAAAGTACCTAAAATAAAAATTGTATATCGGCTTACCACCAGCTTCTTCATGTTTGCAGCGAGAATGCAAACGTCCCTAGTGGACCTGGTATTCATGAAAATGGCATCCCTGAGTGGGTCATCGAACCTGACGCTGGCTGCCACGTGAAACACGATGGACACTTTCTCGATGAGCACCTGCCTTTCGATGGGGGGTAAGCCCAGACCCTCGACACTAGCATCTCCCGTTACCGGGATCAATTTTTCCAACGATTCGGGACGGTGAGTGCGTAGCCTTTCGAACAACTGCGTAAAAAATAATTGAAGCTTTTAATTTCCCAATAACGTCTTTTACACCTGCGAGATAAATAGGTAAGATGAGAGTCTGATTGTCACTTTATTACTCTATAAACAGTACGAACAAGTTAAATTCATTAGTATGAGTTGCGATTTCAAAGTTGCGTTATCGCGCATATCTTCAATTGTTTGTTTTTTTTTTTTTTATTTAAATTTGTTTAATGAACTAACTTTCAATCAACAAGAATTTTTAGATAAAAGCCTTTTCGGCATAAAAAACTGAAAATTAATAAACGATAAAAAAATAACAATCATTTAGTAATAAGAAAATATCACGGCGACAATGCGAAACTTTTTCATGACCACACATCAGCCTGGTATTTGTATATTTTATAAACGAATTGATCGATTTACATAATTTAATCTATTAATCCTTAAGCCTTAGAGGCGAAATCAATAGTCAAGCATTTTAAATTTTTTCGTGATAAAGACGTATATTCTTTCGAAAAATGTATAGAAGCTTTTAACATTGAATTTTTGTTTATATCTATCAATTAACAATAACATTTTTGTTCGAATTCTTTAGCATTTTTTTTTAATTAGAAGTTATAACGTAACCGTATGTCTTTTGATCAAATATTATTTAGTTATTTAATTGTCAAATTAGCGAATAACTTGTATAAAAGTAGAATAAATGAACTTTGACTTACTCTGACATGAAATCTGTATGTATTCTTATTTAAAAACGTGCGTTGTGCCAATGTTTACAGAAGCGAGGAGCCTACTATAAATTTTACCGATACTTTAAAGATCCTTCCGTTGCATCTCGATCAAAATTAAACTGCAGCTTCGCGAGCTGACGACGTTAAAATTAATGAGGTCGCGCGAGGTGCATTTGCACAGGACCGTTGACTCGCCGGGAAAATCAAATAGCGACACGTTAAATTAGAAGGGATAAACACGCGGGCATATATAATGTAATCAAGACTCAGCGATCTAAATTTTCAACAAGCTGCTTGTAGTGTTTTTTATTTATTTATTTATTTATTTTGTTAACTAAACATTCGGAGCTGCAATTTAACTCATCGATTATTCATTTGGCTGAAAACTTTGCTTACCGGTGTCTCTAGAATTTTCATTAGTCTCTGATCGATGCTCAAGTTCTTTTTCGGCCGCATAAGCATGAAGATCTCCTTAATATCAGGGCAGGACCAGAGTAGCTTCTCGATTAATACTTTACCCATGAATCCCGTGCCGCCGGTGATGAAGATACTCCGACCAGCGAAGAACGCTGGGATCGAATTCTTTGGATCTTGACTGGTACTCATCTAAATGAATGATATACAAATTTAATACTCAAATTTGTTCGCGATATGATTTATTTATAGCTGAAAAAAAATAAAAACTTTTATTATATTGTATCCTTTACAGTTAGGACAGCGTTTTGCACGCTAAAAAGGCTAAAGTGAAATTTCACTCTTTTTTTGGAGTCATTCTAGAATTAATTGATTCATAAAGTTAAATTTTAAATTTTCTTTAGTGGAGTGAAATATTTACTTTTCACGAATAGAATGACTTAATTTCGCTCTGATAGAGTAGAATTTTTTATGGTCTACCCTTTTACTTTACATTTAAGTGAAAAAATTACTCTACTTCACTCGAATAATCGAGGGAGTTAATTTCAATCTTAACTTCGAATGAAAACTTGACTCTAATGAAGTCAGATTTAACTCCATTTCACTCTAGCGGATTTAGCATGTATGTTTTATGCAACGAGCAAATTATATTTACAAGACATAATAGTTAGTAAATTAAAATTTTATTAAATATATTGCAATATTTCTTTTATACACTGCGCGTAAAGTGTAGCGTACTTTATTACCTCCCGGCGAACAGTAAAATACACACTGACGGATCTCCTATAAAAAAAATTCGTATGTGCACCAAGGGAATACATAAAGGAAAGGATCGCTCATCAAATTGCATGTTTGTATTTTACATCATAAGATTTAGGACCTTTTTAAATTTACTTTTACTTCCTAGGTACATAATATACTATTTAACTATACATAAACTCCAATAATAATCCAATAATAATCCATAGTCCAATAATAATAACATTTTGTTAGCAAAAAATTAATGAAATAGGCATTTTAAACTGAACAACAAAATTTTTTCAAACGTAATTCAGTTTTGATTTCTAAACTATTGTCCTCGATAAAATTCTTAAATTGATAATACTTTTTTCGCAAACACGTGATCAAAGAATACAAACCTTGTTCATTAAGTCTTTAGATTTAAAAATCAAACTATGATTACGTTCGAAGACAGAATTATACAATTCATTGACGCAAACGTTTACAAATTTACGCCTATATGATATTAAAATCGTAACACGCGACTGAATTGAAATAAATAACTTTCTGAATTTTCATTTTCAAGGGAAATGTACTATTTTTATTAAATACCTAAAAGACAAATGAAAAATAATACAAATTTGGTTCCAATACAAAAAAAAAAATGGGCAATAAAATTCTCTACAGTATAAACTGTAAAAAATGTAATTTTAATAATTTTTGAAATTTACTCCGTGGACGATACTAAATCGCAAAAATAACCTCGTTTACATGCACTGAACATTTTCCTCTCATTTTTTTTCCAAGCACCAATACAAAATTTCTTACATCATCATTCGAAACCTCTTAAAAGTGATATCACTCCTAAAAACTTACCGTGCCGATTCCAATCACTCACTGCGAAAAAGAAGCCCTCGTACCTCGAAGGCCCAACGACGCAAACCGCCTTCCCTTCGAGGGTTGACGAAAAAATAGAACTAAACGACGAGACTCGCTTGTAGTGGGACGCGCGACGAAATCGTCTCTCGACGTGCGCGCGAGGAGTGCAGACCCGAAGTCTTTTGCCGTCTTCGATCGGATCCGCCGGGCGTCGAGCGGAAGTGACGCGGACTGGGCCCGAAGTATATAGCCACCAATAAGCGCAACGAGGTCAAAAGGCGTCGTGCTCAGGGTGTTCAGCTCATCAATTATTTAAATAACCAGCTTCGACTCGGCTACGATGGCCGATCGACGGCTAGGTATATTACGCATTTGCATTTGCGTTCTCACGATTGACCGATGAAATTCTTGGTGCAGATCGCCACGAAGTATACGCGTACCTACTTTGTAAAATGCTTATTTACGAGTTCTTCGAACTAATTCCAAAATATTCGTGCATGTACATGTGTGTGTACCTACGGGGTACCTATGTGTGTATGTGTGCGTTTTTATACTATGAGAATGTTATGTGTTTTCGCGTCAGTATGCATAAGTGATGTATGTACGTGTGCGTGTGCGTGCGGAGAGAAAAGTTCTTGTAAAAATTACTGTACGGTTTTGTAACGTAGGAACAGACTCGACAAATGAAAAATTTTACTTTTTAGTCTCTGCGTTAAAAAACAGTATAATAATTTTTACAAGAACTTTTCTCTCAGTGTGCGAGTGCTCGGTGTACTTAAATGCTAAGGTACTTATAAGTATTATGTGAACTGTATGCATGGTATGTGCCGGTGTGTGAATCCGTGTAGGACCTATCGTTTAGTATACAATTCTATTATGCACACTATATATTCATGTAATAGCTACAAAACGTATAGTGTAACTCAACGTTTGTTTTTACAAGTGCATATGGAAGTAGATACTTTTACCATTGGATAGTCGAAAGTTAAATGTTTTAAATTATCAATTCTTTTTTAAAGCATGTACATGAGAATAAATTGCATTATCTTGTTTACGATTAAATTATTTATTAACAATGAATCTGCGTAGTAATGGCATAGTTAATCTTTTGATACTGGCGCAACAATTATTGTCTAGGTACATAAAGCTTTTAACCGTAAACAAATAAAATATCGATACTTTTTCATAAATTATGTTAATTAGTTCTGTCTTTGATATCTTGTTATGAATAATTGAACGCGTTTATAGGAGTGTTTAGATATTAACTAACAAAAAGAATGTCAATCCTGCGGATTATCCTAAAACGGTACAGACAGATTTTTAAATTGAAAATAATGAACACTTATTTCAAAATTTTGTTCAATGGAACTTAGAAATAAAATTGGGTAGCATTATTAAAAAAACTATGGGAAATATGGGAAATATGGGAACGCGTAGAAACGTTGAAATTGTGAAAATAAAGTAGAATATACGTGATAATTTATAATAAATTTCTTTCACAATTTTTTTAACAATACTAGCACAATCCAACGCACTTCCTCTTTTTTCTATCGTATTTTTGACGTTAGATTTTTAAATTTAGCGCCATTTAATGGATATGCCCGTGAGCCAATCAAATCGCATTTTAAAAAACTTCGCAACATCCTACCATCCTTTTTTAAAGAGAGGATTTACCGAAACATAATACCTTTCAATAATGCCTTATACTTTTTCCTAGGCCTGATTGGACTAAATCACGAGACACGTAGTTTATTATTTTCGATCAGTGAATCAGTCTGTTAAAATTTCAGAGAAATCCTTGTAAATAGGTAAATCATTAAATAAGGTTTATATATAAAAAGATATTTATTTATTCGTATTCATATACTCATAACTCCGCGCGTATCAGAGCAACGTACGCTTATCAAAGTTACAATTGCAATCCCAAAAGCTCAATTAAATCCGGAATTCGCAACATTATATCTCTGCGGATAGGCTCTTATATACTCTAGCAGATATTTTTGACACGATCCCACGTTCGCCGCGATGCCTCGTTACGTCACTCGCATGGCCGAGTCGTAAAGGAGTGGAGCTCGTAGAGTTTCGTAATCGAATCGAGACGGGGAATCAGGGAAGTCCACGAAGAAGGGAGGGAGGGAGGTGCGGATCGATGATAATGATAACGGGCGATGATTAGGTGAGCTTCCCGCGTGAAAGCGCCTCCAAGCCGTTTCCACCCAAATAGCTCGATTAAACTTCGCGCGCACGGCTATCTGCGTGCTATTACGCTCGCTGCACGTGCGGTGCGCCGGTCGTGGAGGGAGGGCTACGAACGCCCCGCGCGTCTTATGCATTGATCTTCGCTTTTAGAGCAAAGTAGATGGAAGCAGATTACTTGCCCGCACTTTGCTTTTTTTTCTTCGGGGCACGAAACTTTGTCTTGTAAGTGCAACTTTATACAATAAAGGGGAATTCGAATACTTTGTTGATATATATAAATATGCATTATTGTTTTACTACCGTAATTGAAATTTAATATACTCTTATAATCTTTTAGAGAAGAACAAATTTATTTAAATACACTAAGAAGGCGGTAGCGGCAAACATCTAATTACCATATTCACGAAATCTAAAACAGTAATGGGCAGCAAAACATATATACCGTCACATCGAACGAAGCTAAGCTCATTTAAAAAAGGCTTATTTTAATTTGTAATTTTTAAAGCACTAGAGAAAAATAAACGCTGCCAGAACCTAATAAAATTGTAGCATCATTCTTATGAGAAGATTATGAGATTTTGAAAGAATTTATTTTAAAATTGTTCAGCCTTTTTTCTTTAGAGACTACGATACCATTATATAATGATATTCAACATGAAAATGCGACAACAAATGTTACAATACGGATTAATAATTCGTTTGTTGTATCTTATAGTAGGAGGAAAGCTGTTCATTATGCTTCGCTGTTTACTGGTTTACATTTGCATGCTAAATGCGGATGCTCAATAAAAAAAAGATTAACAAAATAACATTTGAATACGAAAAATGGCGAAAATTATTTTAATTATAGTATAGGGGAGATTTGTTCAAATATATTCAAATATATTTAAGAGAATATTTGAACATACAACTCTTCGGGCACAAATGACATAAAATACCTACATTTTAAGCCCAGACTCACTCAAATCCATTAAATTATTGGCTCATCTATGGATACAATGGGGTTGTCAATTTTTTTCTATAATTTTATTGCAAATTTAATGTAATTTAACTATATAATTTTAAAACATTTTTAATCATTCATTTTCATTCATTTTTAGGTAATTATGTGGGGCCACGTTGAAAGGTATTAGACCCCTTTAAATATTTTTTACAGATTTTTATAAATTCAGTAAAATCTTTGTCTACAGAAAAATAAAGCTCTTTTTTCAAAATGGTGAAATTTGGTAGTCTTCGTTATAGAGGCGATAAAAAGAACTCATCATTCCACTTTCCTTTAAAAATATTTGCATCGTATTATTCTTATAACAAATATTTTTACAAGTTTAATAATACACGATGAATCTTTAAACTCACGACGGAGGAGATTAATAGAAGTAAATCTTTGGACGACAATTGACATTCAGCATTCGGGTGAGCATCGGATTACGCGCGAATGAGGTTTGACGCAACTGAGGTATAACGGCGGTTATAAATTTGCATGGGCCTAGACGGAGGGATGAGTTGGTCGCCTCTGTGTGCAACCGTTGGAGCGAACTCGTTACCCAAGTTCGCTGGGTCGAAGAGGGAGAGGGGGGGGGGGGGGTCGGGAAGGAGGGGAAGAAGGGATGAACCTAGCTCCTTTGCCAATGCTGCTTCTACGTCAGCTTTTGCCGCTTGCGCGCTCCATTGTCGTTATCAAGGCCGTATAGTTCTGATTAGGCCCCGTTAAATTCGCCCCCGGCATTTAATCATCCGGCTCTCGAAATTGAGAACCGCCGCGCGCGGTCGTGTGGCTCATTGTTTCCCTTTTGTTCTCCCGCCAAGTTCAACCTTCGCTTCCTTTATTAAGTCTAAGTGATTATTTTTTCACATTTATGTTTACGACTATTTAATTTCCTTTGCTTGAAGTTCATTTAACCGAGGATTAAAAGTCAAATAAAAAAGTGTTAAAATCTTAAAGTTTAAAAGAAAATTCTGCATTCGTGATTAGCCGTCTTTTAATGTTGAACTAAAGTTACGTAACAATAGAATAAGGGACTACGTACTAAGATTATAGAAACAAACAGTAAATAAACTCTTTTTTCACCCTAATCATCCATAAAGACCACTTTATTGACCTCCGCAGAGGGAGTAAAATCATATTTGATTCTCTAGATTCATTTTACTTCACGAAGAAACACTTAATTTACTCCCTGGAGAGATACTTCTCTCCTCCGGAGAGTTACTTTACTCCTGC
Organism: Sycophila texana; assembly: GCA_035582955.1. Lineage (NCBI taxonomy): Eukaryota > Metazoa > Arthropoda > Insecta > Hymenoptera > Eurytomidae > Sycophila > Sycophila texana. Next base: position 406 of record JAWWEN010038043.1, on the reverse strand, counting down.
GGAGAGTTACTTTACTCCAAGGAGACCAATTTTAGCTTCCGTAGACACATTTTTAACTTTTGTAGACAGTTTAGCTTCGTAGACACATTTTAGCTTGAAATCAAACTTATTAATTTGAATTGTTGTCAAATAAAGTGAAAAATTTTATAAGCACCTCAGGAATAATACATATGATTCCCTTGGATAAATTACTGCCCTTGCTAAAGTTTGGGCGCGGGAATAACCGCCTATTTTACACCCTTGGTGCATAATAGTTATTTATGCACCAAGGGAGTAAAATAGGCGATTATTCCCGCGGGTACAGTTTGCTGTCCGAGTTTTAGCGAGGACAGTAATTCACCCAAGGGAATAATCACCTATTACTCCCGAGGTGCATATAAAATTTTTCACCCTAATCATTTATAAG
>JAWWEN010038012.1:0-13699 GCA_035582955.1 Sycophila texana | reverse complement strand
AATTTATTTGTTTCAATCAAATGTTAATTGAAACAACTAACCATTGATTTCGATTACTTACTTTTTTTTTCAGTGCAATAAAAGGTTTTACAAGGTTTTACAAGGTTTTACTGTATAAAGATTATTTTTTAAAATTATTTAGATGGAATGTTTTCCATGTGGATCTTAAAATAGTACATTTAAAAGCCAGATAAAAGTTTACCTTAATTAATCTAGAGAGGAGAGGAACCCGTTTCAAGATAAATCTTTAGAACCTTCGCAATTTCGACGATCAATCAATAAAGCGTACCTCCTCATCCTTCAAAGACACTACAAGCGTATAGCGTGCATTTCATATATATTTATGCAAAGTTTTCATAGCGACGCGAAGGTGCGTTTACATTGTTCGCTTGGGCGGTTCGTAGGGCGCGCCTGTCGCTGTTTACCAAAATTAACGGATTCGAAATTGCCGGCAGCTTGTTTCCGCGCTAAGCCAGGTGAGCCCTCGGCTCGCTCTCCGGAGAGTTGGTCAAGGCGGCCAATGTCCGTTTGCCCCGCGGCGCGCCCGGTAACCTCGTCAACTTGTGTGGGCCTTGTACTGCGCGTGCCAGCGCTTTTACGCGTACTTGAGCGGCCGAATTAGCGGGGGCCAAACTTGCACGGCGTTGTCTCAGGCCTTTTACCTCGTAAGTGTGCAAACACTTGCGCCAGGGAAGAGGGAGTTGGTAGTCTTCTTGCTTCTTATGAGTGTCGACATTTGAGGGATTTTTTTACTGAATATTTTGTTGAAATTTTTGTTTAGGTTTGGGACACTTCTTTGTTGAATAAATTTTTCTCGTAAGTGGTGGTGTAAGTAGGTATCATAAAAAAAAATACGTGAAACAAAATTTGAGAAATTTGGATTTTGTAGAAAAGTTACCGATATAATTAATTAGGTGAGGCGTAAATATTGATCAAAGTTGGAAAATTGTACATCAGAAGCTAAATAATTTTGGCAATAAAAAACTTTTACGGATAATGTTTTACGTAAATAATCTATGTTTGTAAAAAGAAAATTGAGATATTATTTCATCACCAAAAACTTGGATTACAGAAAAAAATCTAAAATATGCAAATCATCAAATAATCCAAACATTACACGTACTTTTTAAAATCGGAACGATTATTTTGTCATAAAGTCAGATTTCATCGAGATTCTTTTATTGTTTATAAAACCAAAAGACGGGGACTATTCCATAACATCTATATGTTATGCGTTCGAGGGTTGAAATGGGTCTTTCCAAACAGCGAGTGTGGCCTTTTAAAATGCAATGACATTTTATGGAGCTCGAAGGATTTGATAGATCGGATCTACGGCTCAAACGCTGATGGATTTGAGATGATACATGCATTGAAAGCGCGAGAGAATCAATTATTTTTTTTTTGGGTGAGTTATTAACGAGCAGCGCAGAACGGATTTGTGAAATTTCCTTTTTTGAATTTTAAAGCTTTGGTCTTTCACGTGCTTTTAGTGAGTTTATAAATCCGGCTTTGACGTGGTCATTTTTATCTAATGACCAAACAGCGCAGGATGCTTGAATTATTATAAAACACTTGCCATATTTTATATTCAGTCTTAAAAATAAAGAAAGAAAAGAAAAACTGGAAGCTCCAGAAATACTTTCCATTTAATTTTGTATATTTCTTTTAAAATGCATTCAATTATCTCTTTTGTTTTCTCATAGAAAAATAAGATCCCAACACCGCACGGATATGCGTAGGTGAACAACACAAGAAAATTCAGTCCCGCCGTCGCTTAAGCGTTCATCAAGCGTCGCAGGCTTCTTGAATTACGCTTCCGAGCCTTCGTTATTGCGGCAATAATCAGAGGAGAATATAAACGGAGCGCGATCGCGCGCAACATTCTCAAAGGCATTAACGTCGGGCCATTTCAATTTCGCGGCGGTCGAAGTTGCGGGGAAGCACAGGAGGGGGGGAGTAGGTGGAGCAGGAGGAGAGATAGTGCGAGAGACAAGAGAGAAGCGCGTCGAGGTACGACGGCCGGGATAACAGTATCGAGAGACCTATCATAAGAGTATGAGCTCGCAGTGGCCTTTGGATTAACGCGGCCTCCACTCCTAAACGGGATAACTGAGATTCCTGAATCCGGGGCGGTTGGCAGGGGATGGGGGAGGGCCTGGGAGGGGAGGGGGGAGACAGAGGCAACCAATTCCTGGGTAACCTTGTTCGCTCTCTCGTAACTAAGTAAGGACCCAGCGGCAATCCCCACGTAACACGACGTGCCTCGGCTGACTCTCCTGCCGGCTAAGCCTGCGCCGAGAGGAAGTTAAACTCATCGCAGGTTTCTCGGCGCATGGAGAATGTGTCTGTCCTGGGGGGGGGGGGGGGGGGGGGGGGGGGGGGGCGCATGGTCAATGGGGGGGGCCGGCCCCCCCCCCCCCCCCGTGCCTTTGCTGGCTTTTTACTGCTGGCCTGTTGTTTTTCGTGAGATGCTCTATCGAAGATTGAGAAAAGACGGACGGAGAAAAATGTCCTGCAGTCACTAGTAGAGGTTCAGGATTCCGGATCACGGATTTTGTTATTTTATTGAAACTTTGAACACGGTTTTCTTACACCAAAATATGAAGAATGTCAGAATATTAAAAGGACTAATGATCAATATTTTCTACACAGTAGGTCTCTTAATTTATTTTTCTCTAAAACTTCTTATTTGATCGTTATTTAACCATAACTCTGTTCTCGTAAATACTAGATTTCATCAAAAAAGCAAATAAAAATAGAGAATAAGAATTTGAGTGCTTATGTGTTAAAAAAGCTTTATTACTTGAAAAGTTACGTAGTTTAAGAGATGTGAACGTCAAAATCAACATTAAAACAAGGTTAATACACAATACCACATACTCATTTATTTAATTTTATGAGAGCAGAGTTATGGTGAAATAACGAAATACGAAGTTTTAGAGGAAAATAACTTGAGAGGCCTACAGTGTTGAAAATTTTGAGCGTTAGACTTTAATATTCTGGCTTTCTTCATATTTCGGTGTAAAAAAACCGTGTTCAAAGTTTCAACAAAGTCCGTGATCCGGAACCCTGATCCTCTCCTCGTCAGAGAAATGTTTGAGTCAAAATTATTATTCTCTCTTAGAATAAATATAGCTATACTTACTTACTGGGGTGAAGTTTCTCCTATACTTAACTTTAAAGTTTATCATCAACTATTGAAACACTATGGCAATATTTTAGCAAGAAATTTTTGCGCACATTCGATTGGATATTGTGAAAAAATCCTGTTTCAATGCTTATTGTTTCATTCCGGCGGAGTTGCTCATTTAGCTTTAATCTAGCGGTAACAATTGGGCATTATTTTGTTCGGTTTGGTTCCCGTTATGAAATAACGGATAGGGGCAATTATAAAATAAGAATCAATTATCCTGACCAATTAGTGGCTCGTTAAATTTATTCAAACAAATATTTTTACTCATTATATTCTTATAAAAGAGAGCGAAATAAGCAACTGACGCTGAGTCTGCAGTTCGCCCGCGCGCAAACTGCCTTTATCAATTCAATTAAAACATTTGTTATAAATTTATAAAGAGCGTAAAACGCTTAAAAAGGAAAAAAGAAATCACGGCTTTTTCATATTATTTTCACCAACATCAAATTGTCCGAGTGATTAAATGCGGGAATTAAATCCTTTGTTTGGGTTAAGAAAAAAGAACACAAGAAGAAAGACCCAAATTTCATTTAGAATAGGTGAGCGCGGTGATAAATAATATACCCTGATTGGTTTTTAACAATGCAAACAGCGATACCGAGCGAACGCCCGATCGGAAAGTTAATCACGGGCGTTCGCGCCCCGACCACGGAAACTGGTGGTTTCGCGCGAATTCTCGTTTAAGGTGAAATTGCCGATTAAAAGTCAATCTCAGCCGACAAAAATACGTAGCCTACCTCTCGACTCCTCTCGGTCGCGCAAAAACAATCGGGCCTCGAGTTGAAAACAGTCTATTTTCCAATGATTTTCGTTTGTCACCTCCCGCGACCTGTGCACCCGCTCTGCGGTTTTAACCTCATCGAAATTAACGAGTAACCTCAATTGCCCGGAAGAATGCGGCGGAAAATCAGCGAGGAATGGACGTGCTGCGAGGCAATTTTCTGGTGAATGCGAAGGAGGTGGCTGTCATATCGAACGAGATTTTCCGGGATTCCGAGTACGTCGGCTTGTACTTCTCAGCCTCCTGGTGTCCCGCCAGTCAGACGTTCCTACCGCTGCTGAGGGAGGCGTACCGAAAGGCGCGCCACCGAAATGTCAAGTTCGAGATTATATTCATATCGTCCGACTGGGACAATCAACAAATGATGCGATATTTCATGGAACATCACGGCCCGTGGTACGTCCCTCAAAATTCAGATGTAAATGTATGAACGAAGTTTGATTTGTATTGAATTTTCCCGTCGGAAAGGTTTACACTGCCGGTTGGGCCACTGGCGGTCGCCGTTAGAAGAAGAATGCACGTGTATCAAATACCGACGTTCATTATTTTGAACAATCGAGGCAAGGTTTTTGCAAAGGACGCGAGGAAGGACATAGAGAAATACGACGATCCAGTGAAAGTGTGGTTTCCACATAACGAATCAATCAAGGACGAAGAATCGGATGAAGGATTCTAACATTTGGTTTGTAAAATATAGTTACTTTTTTATGAGCAATATATTGAATGTACAGCATGCTAATGTTACCGGAATACTAAATGTACATAAATTCTAAATATTTATTTTCGATAACTACTCTTTAAAAAGGTGTTTGTCAAAATATAATTATTAAAGTATTTGAATTATTTGTTTTCAACGTATTAATGTGTAATAATGGTATTTTACATAATGTACATATTTATTATATAAACTATTAAAGTAGTTCGTTTCTAATTTAAATATTCGTGCTTCGTTTTTAAACGTACAATATTAAATGCGCAACTTAAATCAATGCAAATTAAAATTGTCGCTCTTAACGAGAAAAAGATATTTCATTTTTTTCCTAAAAATCATAAGCATACATCAGATTTAGCAGCGAAAAGAAGTATGATTTAAATGTATATACCACGAAGAAAGAAACGTTTCGCGGGATTTCTCAGAGAGAAAAAAGCACTTTTGAAAATCTCGTGAAATGTATTCTTTACCGTACAAATACAACTGAATGTGCTTTTTCACGGGAATTTAGTGGAAAGTCTTTTTCCTTCTATGCAACGTGCTTCATTTTGTAAGACGCTGAGGAATTTACTAATTTTCGCAGTACATCAAAAATTGCATTGTTTTCGTTAACGCCGACGAATTACAAGACAAAATAATTATTATAAAAAATACAAAATTTAATTTTCTTATACAACCCTAAAAAATTATTAAAGCTTCTCACTTTTCAACCAAATACAATGACACGGAATTCTCGAATTTCTACTTAAAAGCTCTAAAAGTTGCTGCAAAAAGAGCGGGCGTGCCAGCGTTATACGAATCAATCAAGTGACCAAGTCGAGCTGGAAGCTCATTTTTCCTCTCCGTCTCAAGGATCCGCGCGTCGGTCCTCGCATTTCCCAGTCGTCGGCGGTCTATTAACGGAAGGTGCGGCACGCCTGGACCCGAGCGACGCGCCTGGCCAAGCCAATTCCGGGCGCCACGCGGCGGCGACGCGAGCTGCGTCTAATTAGCGATCGCTAATTGCCGGGAGAGTTAGCGTCTTGGAAATGAAAGTTTACCCCGGAAGTGCGTGCGGGGGATAATTAATTAGAGCTGTTTACGATACGCGGGGATCGGCGCGACCCTCGCGTGCCGTGAAATTCACGTCGGGAACTTCGGATTTACGAGGCTTATTAAGGAGACCGTCAGCGGGGCGAGGCGGCTACATATTTATTGCCGGGGAGACCTTTTGACGTCGTGGACTTGTCGCGCTCTTTCGGACGGCACTGGAAACTCCTTACTCCGGTATTGTAGTACAACACTTCGTTATTCCTGCGTAGCTACAGATTTAATTATCGTTTCGTTTAGAGCACAAAAAGTCAGTGTCAATACCTGAAATTTATTTTAGACCTCCCTTTCTTAATTAATAACTGTCTTTTTTATTCGATTGTTAATTTTACAGCCATTTTTTATCGTTTACTTCAAATTTAATGGTATGCAGTTTTATCGGAAAATGTACATATCCCTTATAACTATTTGAAATTAAGTTAATTTGAATAATGATAGTAATAATAGTATTAAATTAAGTCTTTATATATAGAACTATTTTTAAATGGCTATTCTGTCAACATAAATAAAAAATTATCCTCTCTTAAAAAAAGGATGGCAAGATCTTGTGTGAGTATTTTAAAAAGGCGGTTTGATTGGCGCATGGACATATCCCGGTTAAATGGCGCTAAATTTAAAAATTTAACCTCAAAAACACAATATAAAAAGAGTGGACGCGCTTCGCGCGTTTGGATTTTGTTAGTTTATTTAAATTGCACATTATTTAATTTTGTATTCTCATATACCTACCCAAATTCACACTCGTATACTAACACTTTGAGGAAGTAAAAGATATAATATTTTGTGCTTTTTTTATTTACGGCGATTTAAAACAGTGAATATTTCGTGCGGGATATTAAATAATTTAATTGAAATAATACGCCGTCCGAAAGCAATAAACATTCGGCAATCAAAAGCTATCGAATGATTCGTTTTGGCAAGTTTTTAATTGGGTAGCCCGAACAAAGCCCGTCCGTTTAAAAAATCGCGAATGACGTTCGAAAAACTTCAGCTGTCGAAATTGATAGCACCGGCGCATTATCTGCCCCCGACATCCGAAATTTCCCGATGTTATTGCTGCGCGATCTGCCACTTGCACGGCTCGGTTCTCCTCGACCTCTCGAACGCATAAAAACGAGGAAAAAATCCAGAGGCTATCCCGTGGGAGGAGGGAAACTGGTCGAGTTTCCACAGGGTCATTATTTTACGTATATATGTATATGTATACAGATATAAGTAACTTGCAGCGCCAATAACGATAAGCATCGCCCGATAATCATAACAGTAACAATCGGCACCGTTAAGGGGAAAAACTTTTTCTTAGCCCTCGTTATCCGAGGGAGGAGAGAGGGTCTTCTCCTGAGCGCCTCTCTCTCTCTCTTTCTCTCTCGCTTTTGAAGCGATCCCTCCAGCTCCAGCATCCCGTTCACGCTTTCAATTGTCGCCACTGGCGACGCTATCGTTGCGCGCCTCCGACCGACCATTGTTTCACGCCGTCGCATTCAGTCGCGCGTCTGCAAGATGAGTGGGCCGGCTAAAGATAGACGATGGCACACGGGGCCGTCAGACGTTTCGAGGGGGTGGCCAGGGGTTGGGGAATGAATCACCGTGAAATAAGCGACGACGACGCGCGAAAACTTCAGCCTTGGATTTCTTTTACAATGGCTTACTTTTGTTGCCGCGCGCCCATTAGTATCCTTCACTGATCTTATATTTTACGGCGCAGTTAATTTTATAAGGCTGTTTCGTTATTCTTACATTAATAAGACATTAATGAGCACTTCCTGCAGCTGCTGCTTTAATGTTTGGTCTCGCGCGTAATATTTTTTTTATCGGATTTTTTTTTGTATGGTAATGTTTATCGTGGAAGATTTATTCACACTTAATTTTTCAATTACTTATTACTTATTATTTTCTTGATGATTGCTGATAATAGCGTCGTAAACTTGTAGCGAATAGTTCCACGTAAAGAAAAAAAGGCGTGCATCTTTTTTTTCTTCGTGGACAAAAGTATGTTTCAGTACTTTTTCTAAGAAAACTAGCTCAATTGAAATCAGCCGTAAAACAAATATCTTTTAGAAGTTTTCTTTAGCATGAAAAAAGTTCCCTGTAAAAAAGCACATTCTACAAGATTTCTTTAAAAAGAAGCACATTTCGCGCGTTTCTTGTACAAAATTGAACACTTTTGAGAATCTCGCGAAAGGTATTGTTCTTCGGAGGAATCCACGAAATGAACGTTTCTTCGTTGCAACATATACCGTGTGGAGTATATTAATGTTTGCGAGATACTTAAAATAACGTGCAGTTTCTGTTGGGCATATTGATTAGACCTTTTTTGTTGCAGGTAACAAAACAAGATAATAAAAATGACTGTCTATTTCTTAGAAAAGACATTAAAAACTCACAATTAGAAAAATTACTATTGTAGTTAATAAAATTATCTACTATTATAAACATCTTGAATCGTAGTTGTGACTACTGCACCTACTAATAAAATTTCTTTTGCGTTGTTAAAATAAAAAGGTCCTGATCTCAAACGGCTTGACCAAAGATCAGATTTTTTGCAGAACTTTTAACATTTTTTTCGATCTTATACAAAAACCATGTGATCATTTAAATGGATTAATTAATTTGAAATGTCTAAACTATATAAATTATAAACTTACATTATCAACATTTAGTTAAAGAACAACTTTTTTTCTGATTTAATTGGTATTTGAATCACTCATCATATGATTTTAATTTCAAGCTACCGAGAAAATCCGGTGATTTCAAGTGCTCGAAATTAAAACATCAATCAGGGGTACCAGGCCCTTTGCCATAAGATAATTTCACTAAAACATTTCTGCAGCGTTGAACCTAGCGATAATTTTTCAATTTTTCAGCCCATTACCTTGATCCAGAGAGATCAGTCACGTTGATTAACTAAACAGTCGAGCTGATCTTTGGCCAAAGCCCGCGCCACGCGCGAGATATGTGCGCGCGAGCTCGCCTTTGCGAATTACCCCGTCCATCAAAATCATCGATACTTTTCCGTAATTTCCGTGTCCGCGTTCTCGTAATTATTGAATTTCCCCAATCACTTCCTCCCCGCGTTCCCGCCGCTCTCCACTGCAGTGGGCATTGAACGGCTCTCCCTTGGCCCCCTTGGCCCGGGTTTAATCTGCTTGCATTGCGCGCCGGGCTGTCTGTCGCACTTTGCAACGATTACCGGCGCGCGTGTCCTCGCAGCCTCAATTTGCTTTCTCGCGGGGCCATAAGCGCTTGTTTTCAAAGGGAATTATCGAGGATGAGGATTGACAGGCGCGCGCGCCCTCGGTGCTTCCAACTAGCGAGAGCGCCCGAACGATCGACGGTTTACTCACACGATGACCCAGCGTGATAAGCGATTTTTTTTCTGCTCGCGAGTTCACTGCCTTTGTGTTTTCCCCGATGATCGTTTTGTCTTTTTTTTCGTTCGCTCTTCACGGGCTTGTCGGAACTCGCTTGACGCCTAACAGACCCGTTCCGAGGGTGTACTGATGGACAGTGGACATAGTTTCTGATTCATTTGTCTGTCAACTGTTTTGTAAGTATCATTATTCTATTTTGAGTATTTTTAGTAAGGATTATTATTAATCGAATTTTGGCGTGAATTTTATGGGAAACGGAAAATTCATATTTACCTTCATTGATAAAAATAGAAATTAACATTTTTGATGCGAGTAAATAAAGTTGAATATTTCGAATACACTGCAATAATTGTCTTCTTTAAAATCATATTTATTATATATATATATTCCTAATCTACAGTAAAATTGTGAATGTAAAAAACATTCTTGTCCTAGAGATAAATATTATTTTACTATATATTTTAAATATGTTTCATAAAATTTAAAATGTATAGGTTCGCAACACAGTGTAGTAAGGCACGTATATTTTTATTTTTCATTCTATCATCGTGTACGTTTTGTTTCAAAGGGAGATGTACACACGAAAGAAAATGTTTGAATTCAAAGGCATTCTTTTTCCATTAACGATCTCTTCTTCCAGTATATTATTTATTATTTTGTAATCTCATAGCTATTTTTCTTTCAAATAAAACAATAGTATTTATATCTATAACCGAACTGGACTCACTATTGTTTGGCTTTGCTTTAAAAACAAATGGAAAAAAGGGCCACCTATAACAGCGCAAAGAAAAACGTTGAAATAACGAGAATGAAGGGTAGTTACGGTTGAAAAACAGAAAACTCATATAATAGTTTCATAAAACTTTTCAAACAAATTGAAATGACATTTTCCTCTTCCCATTTTCTCCACATCGGTAATTAAAAACGATGCTTAATTCCCGTAACGCATTTCAATTTTGTACATCCCTCAAACGAAACCACCACAAAAGGATTATAATTAATTAATTATACTGTACTCCTGGTAAAAAAAAAATAATACATTTAAACAAAATGATGTACGCGTATGCGTTAAAAATATGAGTAATAAAAGCAGGCACGCGAAGGCGACGGGTGTATCGCGAAACAATTACCGACCGAAGAGGCGGGAGATCACGAAGCTTCGCTTTAATCGGACAATTAGCTATAGCGTCAACTGTCCTCGCTCGTTATGAGCGCGCTGGTTGAGAAATTCTCCCCGCTATATCCCGAATGCGTCTCTCAGCGTTAATTAACATAAGCGCACGCTCGCGCCCCAGACACACGAGAACTCACCCCTCTGACGTATTTGCCGATGTTTTCGCGAAACTTGAAGCTGCCTTTCGCGCAGCTTCGTTAAACTAGTTACTAACTTGGCCCGCGGCTAAATTGTCTTGCTAATCAAATTGAAATAAAGCACGGGAATTCTTGGCGGCGGTGGCTCGCTTGTAGTTGCCCCAGTCGCGAAAAATGAACTACACGGGGCTGTATTATCGGGCTGTATTCTTGGGACCAAGAACTTTTGATGTACTCCTGTACTCTAATAAGAACCTAACGCTACCTCAGCTTCTTGTTTATCTATCCTTTAAATTTCCTTTGGGCGCCCAGGTAACTGCTTGATTGTTTTAATTATTTTAATTAGCTGTGTGTATGTATGTATGTATGTATGTATGTATGTATGTGGTACGTATGTGGTACGTATGTGGTACGTATGTGGTACGTATGTGGTACGTATGCGGTATGTATGTGGTATGTATGTGGTATGTATGTGGTACGTATGTGGTATGTATGTGGTACGTATGTGGTATGTATGTGGTATGTATGTGATATGTATGTGGTATGTATGTATGTATGTATGTATGTATGTATGTATACTTTCGCAACACAACTTTTTGGCAGTTTTTATCTTACCGGAAGGAACTGGATCGGTTAGGCTATCGATTTGTAAAGTTAACTCACCTGAAACAGAAAATGAAAAAACATTTGTTAATCAAGTTGTTTCAATATCATAAGTATATTAAATTGTATATATTGGATGTAAATAATAGTAGATTATGCACCAAGGGAGGAAAAGTAAAGAATGTCTCATATCGCATGTAAATTGTCGCCCGAGGCGAAGCCGAGGGTGACAAACATGCGATCTGAGGCGTTCTTTATTTACTCCCATGGTGCATATACGATTCTTTTACACGAGGCGCGTGCAGCGGGTTCTTTACTGCCCGCCGGGAGGGCGTAAAGTACTCACTGTACACGCAGTGTGTAAAAAAATAATTTTTGCCGATCTTCTTCTATTATATTTATTCGCAACCGGTCGACTGTCAGCCATCGTTCATGTATGACGTCACTTCGTTTCTATAATAATGTACATACTATCTACAACAGCTAATCCATTACAACTGGTCCAGAAATTCATCTGAAGTGCAAGTGCATACAAGTGCATCCAAGTGCATAAAAGTGCATTTTTTGTTGAGTGCATAAAAATGCATTTTCCAAATTTTCCAGATTTTTAAATATTTCTCTTCATGCTTCTACTCGTTACCATCGCGACGATTACGTATATCTATTACGGATGTTTATTTACGAAGAAAATATGGGATCGCGCGTTTCCTATATAATATATTTGTTTATACACGCCTGCAGTCTCTATGCGTATTATCGAATATAGATGCACTCATGCTATGATCGAGCTTGCGACCAAAACTTCCTAATAGTCGGCATTCTAACCCTCGTCACAGTCGCGAGTTGCACTGCCAATACTAACTTTCGGAGTGAATTTAGCCCGCGCTATTGTTCGGTCCCAGGACCGCGCTGGAATCAACAATTCAGCTCGGCGAGCGATTGCATGCATTTTTTACGAGTCTATGTGTCAGAAAGTGAGTCTCTTTCTCCGCCTCCCTCTCTTTCCGATTACATCATCGATTTTCACGGGGACTGCTCGGCCGACCTATCCCCCAATGCTAGTCATTCACCCATTGTCCCGACGAGCTGCAGTCACCGCCTTACAACTGGAAATGGCTCGTTTCGCTCGTCAGAATCCGCTTGTTATGCAAAAAAAGGACAAATAATCTGCCTCGCATATTTAACAATATGTTCTTTTTTATTCCATTATTTGTGCATTGTCAGTAAATAAAGGAGAAAACCGATCAAATCAAATGAAATATTTTTTGTGGGATTAAGTGACGGGATGGTAAATTAAAAAACAAATTAAAATGAATTTCAGCTCGTCTTTCTCATAGGCATTAAAGAAGATGTAAATAAGAGAGAAAACATTTGTCCTGAGCCTTTGTACATATACTTTCTAATTCCATAAAGAAGGGAAAGTTAATTACGGCACACTGCATTATTTCAGCTTCGGGTACATTGTAGTCAGTACAGCCGTCCGTCGCAATTTTCTTTTATTTCCCTTCCCTTATTGGACACGTGCGTGGTCTCCACAAGAATCCCTTTCGTAATTTTATTAAGTCGCATCCGCCGATCAAATGCGTAACCATTCGTCGATTATTCAACAGTCATCAATTAACAGCCAGTCTCCGAAGGCCGTATCTTCGAGGGCCCATTAGAAGAATTGCTTTGTCTTATACATGTAGCCAAAAGAATATGATAAAAAACACTTTGCTAAATTAAAAGTTCAGATAAATAAACTCGTACTTTGGATGCTATTATTATCGGTATTGTGATTTTGAATTATTAATAAATCGTAATAATAGCTGCTCAAAAGACCTATGCCTTTTTAATATAAGCATTTTGTATTTTATTTATCAGAAAAAAAGATTTTTTATAAAATAAAAATATCGAAACTTTTTACATACCCCAATAATATTTCATGTATTTTTAGTTTCTCTTTTTAGTCCATTATAATGTTATGTTCAAATTTTAACGAAATATACAGTAGTACACCGCATTTCTCTTTAAAATTGTTTCGTGAAATAATTTAAATATTACCACGAGTCGGCGATGGGTAATTATTAATACAAAAATACATTAGCATAAAATAACAGAAAATTATAATATCCCTTTATGACTTCCAGTCTGACATTTCGATCCAGCTGACGGTAAAATCCTCAAATTCCGAATACACAAAAGAAATTCCATGATTTTTCAGCAATCGAGCTTCATGACTCCCATTTTAAGCGCACACGCACCGCATCCGAATTCTCGCGCCGTGAATGCCTGGGTATACATAGCTAGTAGTAGTCCATCTCCCCCCCGTCGAATGCCATACGCGGCGAAATACCACGAACAAAATTGAATTTTTGGAAACTTGTACATTTTCCCTCGGTATTCCGCGCGTATATATCCCTGGGCTCGCGTAACTGGCCAATCCGATAAATGCCTTCCCCGGCCACTCCTCGTAGTGATCTCGAGGGGAAAAAGCTCTTTTTCTCCCTCTCTTTTTAAGGACGTTTATACATGGATCTGGACGGACGGAGGTCATCCCCGTGATGTATGCCCTTGGTTCACTTACTCTCTAAAGTAGAATAAGTGAAAATTCACTTATTAGAAGTGAATAGTCACTTATTGGTTATGTCAAATGTCTT
>JAWWEN010037981.1:0-13707 GCA_035582955.1 Sycophila texana | reverse complement strand
AATATATATAATATTTTATTTTATATTAATAAATATTTTTTAATTATAAATTAATTATTCCGTCACCCAATTCTAAAAAAAAAAAAAAAAAAAAAAAAAAAAAATTCATTACCTGCAGTCTTTTTCGGCAATCGTTAGTCATGTGGATAATATTTTCTGTGAAGACCAGGAATTCCTCTATTCGACTAATGCCGTCAGCGGTAAGTATCATACTAAGGACGAGTATATTTTCACAGCATTATAAAATTCCACATCGTTGTGTGAGCGGTACAACTTTATACGAGCGTATGAACAATTTCCTCTACTTTCCATCTTTATTCGTTTTCAATAAAGACTTCATTACTATAAAAACTTGTTGCATCACAGCGTCTTGGAGTCAATCGCCCTATCCCTGTTCAACATTTAAAAAATTTTTTTTGTTAATATTGTTTTTATGAATTAAAAAAAACATAGATAATTATTTAGTTTATGTAAGATTCTTACCTTGACCAATTGTGGTCTCTGCATACCGTTGGATCCAAGGCACATTATTTTTTTCGAAGCATTATTCCACCAACGTTGCTGTAGCTGGATTCGTATTTTATTACCCTAACAATGTTTGCGTACTGTTTGTTTCTTTTAATATCTATAGTTAGTGTCGGTACTATAGAGTGTTTGAAATCTTTTATTTGGTTCAATTTTTCTTTATTTCGAAGACAATTAAAAATACATTTAGACTATCAGTAGAATTGACACCAAGTACTCGTAGATTTAATTCAATAGTATCTGCCAGTGTGACTAGAGCATGGACCAATGATGATTCAAATGCTTCTCCTTCAATCAAAATAATAATAATTGTTTAGGCTTCCATTTAATTCTTATATTTAAAAATTAGCTAATCCTTACCTGGCAGGGACCAAAGTACTGCAAAAGCTCGACGAACAGCTGGTAGATCAACACTTGTGTCATCATGCAGAGGAACTTGGGTGTAGGATCGCTGCTTTCTTTACTTAAATCTGCTTTTGTTGGTGCTGTGATAGTGTCAGTATCTTGAACACAATAATCCTGCGCGAATGAGCCTCCAATAACCTTACAAAATTTATAATCAATTAAATATTTTATTCATAATATTCAGTTTACGCAAGATATTTTACAATTTGAGAAAATTTTTACCTTCACAGTAATGAGTTTTGGAGAGCTTGTAATAAACTACGCTTCTGCAGTGGTGTGCCCATATTTGAGCAAGTTAGGCTTGAGCAGAGACAGGTAAGCAACTTGCAGCTTTGTATAACATATGAGGAGTCATTTCTAAGTACTCAATGCTTCCTAATACAGGAGCACTCCACGGGATAGAATTTAGACGTGTTGCCTGAAAATTTCACGTTTAAGAACTAAGAAAAATATAAAAAAAAAAGAAGCTTTCCGACAAAGATATTAAAAGACAAACCTTGTTTTTTATCTCAATCTAAATAAGCTAATATAACGAGTGCGTCAAAAAGTAGATACATTTCTTGAATAATTGAACCCTCTGATACTGCTAGATTGGAACTTCTAAATCAGTTGCTGTGGACCAATGACGCGAGGCTCAATTTTGGTAACCTTGTTGCAGTAATTGGAATCATTATAAAGATTTATCGAGCACCAACACATTTCAATCGCCTTGCACTAATGAATACCGCTTTCGAATAAAATCGACTTCTTTGAAAATGTCGCCTCTTACTACTGTAACTGTTGTCAACTTCGTAAAAGAGAACGTCGTTGGAAAAGGTAATCGGACGAGGGAAGTTTTTCGGCAGTGAAGACGAGCCCAGCCTCGACTATTAGTTCCACAACCCAATTTCCTTCATCTTCGTCTGGAAATACTTCTCCAATGAGTTGGGTCAAGTGTAGTATTCCGTATCCGGACCGTTGTACAGTCGACAGTTGGTGCAGATCCTCGTCATGTCTGCAATGAACAGTCGACGGGTTACCTTACCTCTCTTTTAGGTGTTCACTCATTGCCTTTAAATCTGAAATTAATTCATTAATAACATTAATAATTTAGTGAATGATTTTGATGAAAATTTCTCTATAATTACTCTTTCAAAAATTATGCAATAAACGTTTATGTATGTATGTAAGTGTACTAAAATTTTAGATTGATTCTAAAATGTTTTATGTAAGTTGTGTGATTTTTAAATTCCTTCGATTTTTCCTTTTTTAACTTTTTGAATCTAAATGCAAATCAATTGTAAATGTAAAATATACGAGTTTTCTCTGACATTTATAATCAATGCATTAAAAAGCAAAAAAATGTAATACTAACGCATTAAATATTTAATGTGGTCATAATAATCTGGAACGTCATTTTTATCAACGGGTTTGAAGAAAGGTCACGCTGCACTATGATTTTTGATGCTCCTGAGGACGCTCTTCAAGGCATTGTACAAAGAATCGTTGATGTCGAGGCAAGCCTCTATGGGCTCAGACCCTGAGAACCTTTGGCTGCGCCTCGCGTTTCCGTCTGAGCGTAGTTTTTCCAACCAGTTTCACGGATCCCAGGTATTGATTCCACGGGTATGCCGCGCAATCCTTCCTTGAAACAAGTTAAGCCTGAATGCGGACGTTTTGAATTTCCTGCTGGCGCTGATAGATAAGCTGCTTGACGATTTCCTTTTGCTTCCGGGCGACCGTCGTGAACTCCGTGTAAACGATTTTAGCGTTCTACTCTCAGTGCATCAGCATTGCGCCTTCGTAGTCTTTTATGTAGCTCTGAAAACATTTTTGTTAGATATTAAGTTTAGATGAAATGTGATAAAAAAAATTTAAAAGATTTTGTTTACAATCATTAAGATTTAAGAACCGTATTTAAGAAAAATTCAAAGTATAAAATGTTTTATTTTCTAGCTAATGAATTCCAAATACAAACCTCGAAGGTTGTACGAGGAAGTTTGATATCTTTACTAAAGCCCTGCTTTTTGAATAACTAATAGCAAATTCATCGGCAAATGTGAGGAAATGCACAATATTGTGCTTGATATGGTAATCTTTTAGCATGTATATCATAAGGTGAGTACCATAACCCTTTTCCTGCTGCTCTGATGTCATGGCACAGAAAATAATGTCAGTAAAGCCTTGACTGGCAAACATCCGAAAACAAATTCCACTTATTCGTCTGCCCTCTTTTAAAAATGCCAGTTTTGAGTTTTCTAAAAGGAAAGCAAAATTTTATATATTTATTGATTATTGATTTACTATGAATAGAAAATTTTACAGAAATTTAGTCACTTCATAAATTTAACAAAATAATTAAAATAAAGAGTTAAATTTTCAGTAAGGAAAAAATACTTACAGATCGAAAACCAGTTGCTATGTTACCTGAAGAAAAGATTCTAATTCGATCATCTGTAGTAGCTATAGCCAAACGAATACTATCCAATAGATTTGATTAATTTATTTAATTCAACATGTTTTTATTAGTTGTAGCGAATTAAAATCTGGAAAACCTTTCTTTATTTCCAACTCGTCATCTTGGGATTCTTGGGATTTCAATTCTTCTTTTACAATTTATTTTTCCTTTCTTGAGAGCTGCCTTTTCTTTGTATGGGGAATACTTTTACTGTAGACAGTTTTTACACAGAATCTTACAGCAAAATCCGATAGATTTTTTTCTGTGGTTTTATATTTTCTCACTTTTCAGTACTTCTGAAACAGTAGGCTAATCAACGGACTGACTAATTACTGTTTGTAAAAAACTCAGTCGTTCACTGTACATTCTTATACGATTGTCATAATACAACTTTTCCTGGTGCTGTAAAAGTGTCAGTATCTTGAACACAATAATCATGCGTGAATGAGCCTCCAATGACCTAAAAATATTTTTTAATCAATTTAATATTTCATTCATAATAATATTCAGTTTACACAAGGTATTTTACAATTTGAGAAAATTTCTACCTTCACGGTAATAAGTTGTTGGAGAGCTTGTAATAAACTAGGCAACAGGTTTCTGCAGTGGCGTGCCTGTATTCGAGCAAGTTTGGTTTGAGCAGAGACAAGTAAGCAATTTGCTGCTTTGCATAACATATGAAGAGTAATTTCTAAATATTCAGTGCTTCCTAATGCAGGTATTTCAAAGACAATTAATACATCTAGACTATCAGTAGAATTGACACCAAATACTCATAGATTTAATTCAATAGTGTCTGCCAGTGTGACTAGAGCATGGACCAATGATTATTCAAATGCTTCTCCTTCAATCAAAATAATAATAAGTTTTAGACTTCCATGTAATTCGTTTAGTTTTAAAAATTAGGTGATCCTTACCCAGAAGGTCCAAGGGGCTGCAAAAGCTCGATGAACAGCTGGTAGATCAACACTTATGACATCAAGCTGAGGAACTGTAGGTGTAGGATAGCTGCTTTCTTCTTTATCTTCTCCTTGCTATTTTTGCTTGACTTTCTTTATCCTTTTTTTTTTTTAGAAATTACTGAACTTGAATTGCAATGTTTACTTTTCGATTTAGTCACATCATCCACATCTCAAAATTGTAAGGAAAACTGTGACGTTAAAATTTACTACTCAAAAACTGAATGAACAAAGAATAACACACTTTGATTAAACGATTTCATAAAATCAAGAATTCTACTTTTGTCCTCAGTTTCACTGGAATAATTAACAGACAAATCTATCTCATTATTTTCTTCTGGTAATGTAAATTGCTTATTGTCATGTAGCTTCCCAAAGCATGTAGGACTAACATTTTTGTTAGGTAAGCTTTGGTTAAAGATGCTGGATCAGGCTCCAGGGTTGTTCGTGCAACTTTACTGGATTGTACATTGATAAGTGATAGCTGTAATATCTGCTCAAATACCGCGATTTGTTTTGTTATCACTGGTCTTGGTGGC
Organism: Sycophila texana; assembly: GCA_035582955.1. Classification (NCBI taxonomy): domain Eukaryota; kingdom Metazoa; phylum Arthropoda; class Insecta; order Hymenoptera; family Eurytomidae; genus Sycophila; species Sycophila texana. The sequence continues at coordinate 8,842 of JAWWEN010037981.1, read as the reverse complement.
AATTAGAGGTTCCGACACAGTCCCCCGCTCCGGAAATTCCTCGACAATCCATGACTGGCTGCATGACGACCATCGTCAATTCCAACGGTTCTCGCGGCTCTCGCGCACACGAAACGCTGCTAAAATCTCTAATCCTTTTAACGAAAAGATACACCTGCGAATCGGGAACACCGACCGGGGACCCGGAGGCGACCGGCTCCGGAAGCAACGACAGAATTATTATATAGAACCAAAGAATAATATTCGTTGATAGAACCTTGAGGAAGAGATTTTCAGAGATATCCTATGCGGAGGATCAAGACGCGGGAGGAAACACATCCAGTCCGCCACCGCGTTCACGAACGGAGTTCGCGCATGCGCTTATTTGCCGCGCGCGAAATTAAAACAAACATATTATCTCTCCTCTGCAGGTGCGCTCTGAAGTTAGGCGGGGGCCGAGTCAACTCTGCTCCCCCCGATTAATAATAAAAAATAAATAAAAATAAAATTAATAATAAAATCTTAGAATCAATTTACTTAAAATTTTAGGCATCTAGTGTTACTAATCGTTTTTTCAACCTGTCTCTTTTAACCCAAATACCTTTTAGTTTTCTGCAATAAGCGATATAGTGACTTATTCCATCCTTACCAAATGGTGGAATTCATGATTGTTCATAAATTAAATTATTCATTTTCCCAAACATCTAATAAATTTGGTAATAAAATAACTGTCCTTTTTTCTTCACAAAAATATCTACATAGCATTCTGTTTTCTCTAGTGTACTATTATAATTTTCCATCTTTACCAACCCATCTTTTACTTTAAAATGAGACTGTAAAATATGTAGGTGATATTTGTATAAAGTTAATGCCAGAGCTTTGAGTTTTCTAAAAGGAAAGCAATATATTTATTGATTATTGATTTACTGTGAATAGAAAATTTTACAGAAATTTAGTCACTTCATAAATTTAACAAAATAATTAAAATAAAGAGTTAAATTTTGAGTAAGGAAAAAATACTCACAGATCGAAAACCAGTTGAGAAATATATTCCATTGACATTCTTGTTAATTGATGACTGAAAACATTGTGAAGTCCTATAAGCCAAAGCATTTTTTTGCTTTGACACAGGCTGAGTCAAACTGTTTGAAACTAGATGAAATTCAATAATTTTACAACTCTCTTCTATTTTGGGAGTCTCATCTCCGGATGCATTAGATGGGAATATATGGGAAAATTATGGCTATAATTTTCATCACAGTCTCTTCAGATAAATCCTCGAAAACCTCTTCAGTCTTTTTTCTCTTTGTATCAGATTGTACTTCTGAATGTGCCCTCTTGCCCTGAATTCTCTTTAAACCTTGACTGAGATTGATTGTTGTGAAATTATCCTTGTTATTAGGTGATGATACAGTCACTTTCTCAAACACTCCTGAAATTGCTCGTCGATTTTGATTAGCTTTAGATTCTACTGGTGCTTGTAAATGGGATGGTAAAACTTGCTTAAATTCTGGATCCCATATAGGGGAATTTTCTGAATAAGTTTCTATTTCGAGCACTGCCAGAAATCTAAAACATTAATAAAAAATAATTAATATTTTCATTAAAAATGATTTAAAACAAGAATTTGTTTTTCTGCTCACATTCTATCCTTTTCACTGTGACATTTATCCATTAACTGTTTACAAACTGTTTACAACTAAGGTTCTAAAAAAAAAGCGTAGTATTAAAATGAGGCGCAAGAAGAATTACAAAAAACAGGTACATGACAAACCACAAGCCATTGTGTGTAATTAATTTTATAAGCAGGTGCTTCATCTGCATTAAGTGCTGTATTTCTGGCACTTGGAGTTGTAGATTACAAAATTAGTAATTGCTTTCGATATGCTTGGCTTCTCGAAAGGTGGTTGCCCTAGTGGTCCTTCTATCGCTGGCATGGTCATAGACAAAATATTTTGTTTTCAAAAGTTTGAATAAAAAATAGTAAACTTTTTTGTATCTAGATCTTCTTCTTTGTACCTATAAAAATGTTGTCTACACCACCATACCTAACAATTTATTAATCATTTCATCAGGTTGTGAAACTAAATGTGAAATATGATTTTCCAAAATGTGGGTCGTGCAACTCCTGCATGGATGTGTTAATGTAGCAATTGTTGTTGCAGTACTTGGAATCATTGTAAAGATTTTTCAAAGCCAATAACACTGGAAGAGTGTGATGGAGGTGCTCTTCGGCGCAGCGCTCGAGAACTTGGCCTATCTTTCTTGAGAGTGTATCGTTGCAATTACTCAAATGCGGCGCCAATTGAAGAATTAGCGCTATAAATTTATACAACCGTATGTTTCGAAGGTCCTTTTCAAGCAACCTGTTTACCTCCATATTGTGCATGTTATTCAGCTAAAGCGAGACCAAACGGAAAACTAGAAAATCCTGCTTGTCTGTCTTGCGAAGTCAATAAGTAATTTCTAAAAAAAAAAAAAATTTATTTGTCACGCTCTTAATAAATAATCAGCAAAATTAAACGATACTTATTTATATTATCTAATTATCGTACTTACTTAACTGCCAGTGCTAAATAAGTGTTTCTATCTTTGTGTATATTTTCGAGTTTAAGACCGTCTATACTTCTTTGTTTAGAATTAATATTAGTTGCTCGAGCAATGTCTTTATCGTTCACAGAAATGGTTTTTGGCACTGCATTACGAGAATATTCTATGCACTCTTTTAGACCCTCAAATTGAAGAGATTTTGTTGGTGCTGTAACAGTATCAGTATCTTGAGCGCAATAATCTCGCGTGAATGAGCCTCCAATGACCTATAAGAACAATTAATTGTTGGAGAGCTTGCAATAAACTAGCCAACAGGCTTCTGCAGTGGCGTGCCCATATTCGAGCAAGTTTGGCTTGAGCAGAGTCAGATAAGCAACTTGCCGCTATGACTATTGAAACTATGTAGAATTTAAAAGTATTATTCCTTTTGACAGATGAGCTTTACGTATCGGATGTAGAAACTAAAACAAGATAAATAAAATCAAATTTTAATTAAAAAAATATCTTAAGAGAGGACGGCTGTGTCTGTGGCGGGGGAACATATCGTCGAAGAACTGATCTCCATGCTGCGGAAGGCTCTAAAATAAATATACGTAAAGGAATACTAAAAAAAAATTAAAAGAAACAAACTCGTGTATACAGTCTTTTGATGAGTGTTGCGTGATTATGTGTATAACTTGGAAGAAATTCAAGAAAAGGCGACGAAAAGAAAAAAGAAAAATAAATAAAATAACGGCGCGTTAATCAAGGTGGATTTTGCACTATTCATCATTCAAAATGTTTGAATTTTGATATTTTGATGAAACAATTGTTCGACTCAGCGAACAGCGAGTGATCCATAATTTCGGTAAGCAAGCATAACGTGCGCGCTGCAAAGCGTCTTTGGCCCATTTCTACTTTTATTATATAGAAGACACTTCTTATGCTCCTTCGAATTTTACCATTTTCCTACTTCCTAATGATCCGCTGATTATGCAGCTGGCAGTAAGACTCGGAGGTAACGAGGTCGGTCCACATACCCCGCTGTTGGTTGACTCGTCTAACGCATCACCCGAGTCCGGAGTATTACCCGCGGATGTGTTTGGACTCGAACGATCGCTTAGCAACTGATTGAATTCCCCTAAAAAAATTAAAAACGAATAATTTTAAAATTTTATTTTTAGCCCTGAACGTGTTAGTTGATGTCCTGCCCACTGCATATTGCGTAGATAACTTACCAGACTTCCGATCAGTTGCCATGCTCCAAGGTCTATGTTTTGGAGCGGTGGTGGGTGGCGATCTTCTGTCGCGTGCTTGTTGTTGACTCTTCTTTGTGGTCAACGAACGAAGAATGGGTGATTTCGTAGTTTCCAGAGCGTAATTCTTGGCAGCCGCTCCATTTGTCGGACTGGTGTGACCGTGATTGGCCATAGCAAATCGTCTCACGGATGACACGATACTCTTACTGCTTCCCTCGTGTGAGTCTGCGGTCTGCTGGTGCTCCTTGCTGCACTCATTGTAAGCGTTGATTGGTGGTAGTGAACTTGGGGGGTCCTCGCTCGATGCATCTTTCTCACTGGACTTTTCGCTGCTGTATGTATTTGGAGCTATCGACGGTGTTGCATCGAGCGAGCGGTGACACCGTTAGGCGCGATTCTCCGTGAGATCTGCGACTTACTAAGGGAGAGTACTTGGCCACATCGTCAATCGAGCACGATCGTGGAGACTGTGACTCCGTGTGCACATTTTTAATCATTGGCGCATTCGTAGCATTTTTTTTCGCTGCATCGCTCTTCTGACTAGTTTCCGAGGGATTTGGACTGCCTCCTTCTTGACTGGCGCTTACTAGCATTGAGAATGCGTTCAGTGAGCTGCAACACCAAGAAAATATTTTTTCATTACTCCGCAAATTTATATTTTTAATTCAAATTTAAAAGGTTTTCATTAGTTGACAAAATTTATCCTCACCTATCGTCGCTTGTCGGTGATCCAACAAATGGAGTAGTGGGTCTAGTAGGTCTAAAGAATATATCCAAGTCTTCGCCTAGGGTTATCCCATCACTCGATTGTGGTTGATCAGGTCGTAGCATTGGTCTCGTTGGTGTTCTCGTCTTCGTTCTTCGAGGTCTTGATTTTACCAAATGCTGCTGCTGTTGGCCGACTCCCGCATTTGACAGTAATCCCGTTATAGAATCAAGTGATTTAGTCAATAAATGTTCGTTCTCGGATGCTCCTGTAATACAAAATTATCATCTCATTATCCATGTATTCTGGGACACTCACATTTTTTTTATTTGAAAAATTATAAAATTAGAAGAAAAATATTTAATTACCTTCTGTTTGTTGTTTGGGTAATGAGGACGCAGATGACGACAATAGGTCAGGAATATCATCAGCGGACAAACCTTCCACGAAATCTACCACTGATTTAGGCCGCAATTTTCGTCCATGCAAACTTTTTCGTTTATTAGACAGATGAGGCGTGGCCTAGTGTAAAATATAATTGTTATTACTACATGCTGTCAACTAATCTTTTTTTAAATTACACTACGATCATATTACATTAACTACTAATTAAACAACGATACTCACTAAATTCAGGTAGTCCAGCTGTCAGCCATGCAATAATAAAAAGCAGATAAATTTTGTTAGTTACAATAAATCTCATTGTTAATGATATGCATCATTGTTAATAAAAGTTTTGCTTACTTAAATTAATTTAAAATTTGGTTAGTAATTTTTCTTAAATGTAACTATCATATTGGATAATTATGAGTATGTACTTGTAAAATAATGATTATTGAAAAATTATTGCCAAACCGCATGGAAGAGATATAAGTTCTCATTTCACTGGAGAAATAACTCACCATCGGCGATTCATCCTCAACGCAGAGGCGTCCAATACTCTTGCCAAGAAGCGCGTGGTTATCATTTTGCGATGCACTCTCAGTTCGACCGTTCGAACGCGGCTCATCCTCTTCGGCTATATTGAGGCTAATATGCTCGGTAAGGGGTGTCCTCGCCCTTGTGTCCCTGTGGTTATGCTCAGGGACATTCCACCCGTACCCACGCCGATAACGCTGCCACCACCACTGCTCGTTGAACCAGCGCTTGGTCGAAAGACGTCGGGCGTGCTACTGCGCGTGCGAATTTCGCATTAGCCGATCAGTGCCTTGTAGCTTGCTGAGAGAGACTCGATCACCTGATCAGTGATACGATCAGAGATGTGTGCCGCCACTGCTAGATTCAGCTCACTATCAATGCAAAGTTTTTAATTTACTAAACGGTCATGGTGCTTTGGACAAAATCGAGAGTTAATTTATACTTCTTTTTGCAGGAAGTTCGAGGGTGTTCTTCCAAAGTCATAGTTTCATTTTCATCGTAATCATCGTCTCTAATAACAAGGGTCTGCTCGAGAATTATCTGTAGCACATTTTATCATTGCTTCTAAAGAGTCCTGTAATGAGAGAAAAGTTATGTCAGATGCTGTCTTTTTTATTTGTTTAGTTTTTGAAACTAACATTATTTTGGTGATTACTAAGCATTAAACGAACCTGCAGGTAGTTTGTCACGACCTTATGAATTTGATTTGCGGCATCAATAAGTTTTGATTCTACAGGTTTTTTTTTCGTCTTGCCTTTGAAGTACTTTATGCAGGCGTGGTAGTAGCTGCTTTGAGTTATCTGAATCTTATCTTGAATTAATCCCGTGGCGAAATTAATAACGTCATTTGCGGTGCAACTTTCCGCTGCTAATGCCTTGATCGTGCCTTGAGTCTGCACAACGAGACGGTCGACCATGTGTTGCGTCGAACTTAATAGGAAACCTTGTTGCAGACGGAAAGCTTGACCGTGACTGTTTCGACAAGGGGCAACATTCCTCTGCAACAAATCCTGTATTGTTTTAATCAACTGCTCAGTTTTATCCGCGGAAGCTTTCATGCAAGGCTGCAGATCATAAATCGGATAAGGCATATGCCAAACGCTGTAATTTCTAAAAAATATAAAAATATTTCGTTTAGAACTCTTATTTGTTTTGATTTTTAAATTTAGCATGCACTTTTTAAAAAATGTATATTTACCTCTCTAACGCATGAGGATATCGGCGTAGCCTTGCAGACTAATATTATTCTCGTAAATAATTGTTTTTAGGTGATTGTTGATTTGAAGAGCCTTGGCAAGTAATCGCGCGCCAGGATCTCCAATTTGATTTCCACTTATGTCCAACGTTCGCAGACAGGTGTTGCTACCAAGAGCGTTTATGAGATTATAAAAATCTCCTTTCAGCCGCGAGTCTGGTAAGTGCAAGGCCTGTAATACGCAGTCGTCTTCTTGGAACATCTGAACTAATGAATCTATAACCATTGCTACGTGTTTACTTTTCATTCCTAAAGTATTCCGACCCATATATAATATCTTAATAGATTTGTTCTTCTCTACGCTGTAATCACTTGCGCAATACCTGCATCCATATCTAAAAAAAATGAAATAAAAATTTAGTTAATAATTAATCTAATGTATCTAATATTTAAAGAATAAATTTTTAAAATATCAATGGTTTTTGATAATTACTTACTGCTATCAGAAATATCGAGAGAAACAATACATCGAACTCCATGGGTACATGATTCCAGCACGTGAGCACCCCATAGAATCACGATTGTTGCTGCTCATGTCAAGCTCGAGGCCTACTGTACTCTCATTACAGGCAAGCCCAAACAGCAGGTGCTTCAGCGCCTCCAGAGGTAGCTTACAAAATGAGATGTTTAAGTACTTAAGAGAAAAAGTGGCCATAAAAAATTGCTTGAAACTCGGAGGAATTTCTTTGGTCGTTTTACTTGAAAATGAATTAGGAGCGACATTCAAGTGGACTAGATTTGTTGCACAGCCTCTTAATAGAGCACCGAAAAGCTAAAATTAAAGTAAATAAAAATAACTATTTAAAAAACAAATATTTAAAAAAATAACTTACACATCTTTTAAAGTATTTTCGGTTACATACTTCGATTTAAACTCAGGGCATGTGCTATTTATCCCACACCTTTGCCGGTTAAGCTGCATCTTGCTAGGTTTAATTTTTGTAAACCCTTCGGTAGTTTACCAAGTGGTCCAGCGGTATGTGTTGTTCCTAAAATATTCAACATTGATTAAGCAATTGAGTAAACTAATTTGCTCCAGTGACATACAAGATTTATTTAGCTATTAACATATTTTTAACCAATCTGTCCAATGGTTCATGACTAAGTTCAAAATGAGAGATTCGCAATTTAGTGAACCATGTATTGTACTCCAATTAATGAATCACTAGAATTCACACGCGCGCTTCGCGCGCTGATTATTTTACTTCGGAGACGACAAAAACAAAAAAGTAAACGCTTAATTGCTACTACTTTCACACTCTTCAATTTCGATAATGCGATAATTCGACTTCATTCAATTCGATCATAATCGCAATGCATTTTCATATGAGCGGGATCTCTGGAAAAAATATTTTTAAATTGAATAAGCAGCTTATGTTTAATGGTTAATCAAAAAATAAAAGTATAAAAAAAATTCATTTTAGCAACATGTTTAGTTATAAACCCCCCTGAAATTATTATCACCAAATTAATAACCAATATTTATCCTCTTAATTTTGTAACTAAAAATATCTTTAATATGAAGGAAAAATAGTGACATTTGAAAACATTTGAAAATCGGTCTCATACAACTAGATTGGCATTTGTTAGAGTATTGTTGTTGTATTGCTTAAGTCGTGATTTAGAAATTTAGATCAAACTTATTTAACATTTAGATCAAATCTATTTAACATTATGGTGGGTCGAAAAAGAGGTCCAAAACCAGCCGTTGACTGGCCTACTATTTCAGAAGTACTGAAAAATTTTGAAATATACGATGGAAAAAACATTAAAAAGAAAAGTGATCCTGTGTGGCTTGATATCTGTGATTCGCTAGATAATTTATTAACGCCCATAAATTTATATTTTATTATAACGCAAGATAGACACAATCTGTTAGCGCAATATAAAAGAGAAAAAGGTATTGCAGAAGATATTTTTTGCGAAGAAAAAGATGGAAGTAAAAAAGAAAATAGTGAAAGTGATTTTGAAGCGATTGTGAATGAAACAAGTGACAGTGAAAGTGACTTTGACAATATTCCACCAAAAAAAAAAAAGAAAAAAGAAACTGTGGATTTAAAATTTGAAATTCTGATTTCTCCGGAACAGTGGGAAAATATAAAACCACAGAAAAAAATGTATAAAAATAATAGAGAATCAGAGGCTCTGCAAGAAGGCTGGACCGACATAATTAGTCGAGAGATATGGAATAATCAA
>JAWWEN010037970.1:0-13708 GCA_035582955.1 Sycophila texana | reverse complement strand
CTTTCGACAGCAGACAGTCTACTAGGACCCAACTTCACTCAAAAGAACAGGTGAAACATTCTAATTAACAATAAAAAAGGTGAAAGACGCAATAGCTCTCTCGAAAGGATGCCGTGTATCGGCTAAAGCATATAATATATAATCCTACAAGATAACCCATTTAATACTAGAGGTCCCAGAAGATTTTTTTACTCCAGTCATTAAATCTAATTTTCTTGCTAATGCACCGATGCTTCGATAATGCACCGACATTTCGAAATACTTGAATGACATTAGTTAGAATAGTAAATTTTGTCTTGTAATATTTTGTGAAAGGGCTATAGCCCATTTATAAGTAAATAAATAAATAAATTGCATTATTTCCACAGCAAATATAGTAATATAATTATATTATATTAATTAAAGATAAAAACTACACAAAAAATTGGAGACAAATTTTTAAAGATAATATAATTAGTTTTATGAGTGTTCAGAATTTTAATTATTAAAAATAATATTTAAAGAAAATTAAAAGAAAAAAAACTGCTTTTAAATGTTGCTTTATAATAATATAATATTTTTTATTATTTACATTGTTTCTGTTCTCTTATTTTATTTGTTATATGATAAATAAAGAATCTTATTATTATATTGCTTTATAAATTAATGACCAATTATTTTAATAAATATTTATAAGTATCTTTTTTACTGAAAAGTAACTAAAAAACGATTTTTCTTAAATTAATTTAATTTAAATAGGTAGAAAGTAAGAAAAAATTACTTGTAATAAACAGCCATTTTTATAGTTCAATAAAATATTTATTGAAACTTTATTACAAATTGTATTTATTTTTAATTAAGCTGTAATCAGAGTTTCTCTGAATTTTTTCCACTGATCAAGAGGTCCATGCTCTGGTAAATATTTAACATTGCATCCATCTGGAGCCAATCGTCCTTCAGCTTTTAAAGATTCGTATACAGCACGATCATATTTTGTAAAACCCCATTTTTTAGAAACGTAAATTTTCTGACGACCAGGGAACTTGAACTTAGCACGACGAAGAGCCTCAATTACTGCAGCTTTATGACGATCAGATGATCTAATGCTCATAATAGGCTGGCCAATATGAACTCTAGCAACTGTACCCTGAGGTTTTCCAAAAGCGCCTCTCATTCCAGTTTGGAGCCTAAAAATTATTTAATAATATTGAATATTTGAAACTTATAACATTAAATACTATTTAAAATATAATTTTATCAACTTTGAAAATAATTATAAAATATGTGGGTACAATAAACTTGCAATTTGTAAAATATAAATTTATTAAAATATCTATTATTTTATTAGAATAAAATAAAATATCTATTAGTTTTACTAGTAATTTTTTTAGACAAAATAATATTTAAACAAACTTTTTTACTAAATTTTTCAATGTGAAAATAATAAACAATTAAAATAAAACAAATCTAAAATTCTTAAAATCAGTGCAAACTCTTTTGTTTTAGATTGGTATACTTAGTTCATACTACTATCTCTTTTTTTGTATTGTAATTGTAATATGTATAAAGTAAATAATGAAATCTTATTTACCTATCAGCACCAGCGCACGATAACATTTTATTGATCCTTATAACATGGAAAGGATGAAGTCGCATTCGAATGTGGAACTGATCTTTACCAGCATTTTTTACCATATATTTGTTTGCGCAAATACGGCCTGCTTCCAGAGCTTCCGAACTAAGCTGTTCATATTCGTCCGATACAAGATGTACACATAGAGGAAAATCTTCAACTGAAGCTTTCTTCTTGCCCAAATCAAAAATGCGAATTTTTGGATCTGGTACACCACGACAAAACCGCGACTTTGGATATGGTTTATTTTTGCAATAACGATAGCTAAAAAAAAATAAATAATTTATTTGAAGAATGTAAATAATTGATATTTCATCTTTTATAAATAAAAACGCGAGAAATTTCAAGGCAATAAGTCAAAATTTTATAGTTAAATTACTTTACTCATTTAGAAAAAATGAGAAGAAATGTGCTTACCATCTTGCAGGTCGCCGACCCATTTTAGCCTAAAATAATAAAAAAACTAGTTGAGTAAATAAAAAAATATAAAACAAGAAATATGGTTTGAAAGTAATATATAAAAAAAATATTATTGAAAGAAAATTAGAAAGCAAGATGTACGTAAAGTATTTGGATTAAAAGAGAAAATGTACATACCAACTCGTTGGCGAATGCTGTAAGAAAGGAAGATGTCGGAAGTTGCTCGTTGAACCAACTGATTTTCTAAGTTACTTGAAGTTAACTACTGACGGATAATTCGAGAGGTCGAATGGACTCGATATACGGTCGCGCGTATTTATATAGCGTTCTCGCCTAGGCTTCTCATATAAATATACCTATACTCACACTCATCGCTTACGTTATATTATTGCTTTTTATTAATGTTTCCCATTTTTCACTAAATAGATTTATAATTCTTTTATTATTTTATTTATTGAATATTACTGGAATTACGAATTAATTCTCTCCTAAACGGAAAATGAATAATCTATTAAGAAAGTAGATTCTTATAATTTTTATTAATTAAGAAGAGGAAGATTCGTTCAACGTAATAGGTACGAGAATAAAATTATTTTTTAAGAAATTCACTGAAACTAAATTGTGAAAATAAGTGTGGGATTATTAATATTTCAATGGAGGTAGTTGAATTAGCAGAAGAAATTCCAACAAATACCCAGTTTACAGTTGCTGATTTGGATATTGAAATTCTTCCAATTATATACGAAATCATTAGAAGGTTAGAGTTATTTATATAATTTTTTGTAACCTTAAAAATATTTCTCTGAAAATTATGTTTTTAGCGTTGAAAAAGATCCGCATGATACATCTCAAAAAGCTAAAGAATCACAGGATACTAGTCAAAAAATTTTAGAACTGCAAAAAAAATTGGATTCCGTGCGAGCTCAGGTGAATAAGATTTAATTGTTCATTCATTAAAGAATTTTCATACAAATATTTGTTTTCTAACTATATCATTATATTTTCCAGATAAAGAAACTACCTGGAATTGAACATAGTAAGGAGGAACAGTTACAAAAACTAGAAGTACTTAGAAAACAATTAAAATTAAAAAGAGAACTTCTCTTAAAATATCGTAATATGTGCACATTTGATGTACCTAAAGTTTAAACTTACAAATTTAGATTATTAAATATTAATAACAAAAATGTTTAAGAAATTTTTTTTTCATTATTTAGCCAATAATGAAAAAATAATAAACAAAATAGCAGATTCAAGACCAATCAGAAGAGTAGCACAAATGGTAGTTTACATTTTAAATCGAACCAGTTCATACAGTGGTTCACATCGTTTACCTACTGATAGCAAGGAATTCAGCCAACAAGTTTTAGGCGTACTTAAGAGATTTTCTTTAGATTTTAAAAAAGAACTGAAAGAAGCTCAGGATGATATAAAAAAAAAGCAGTCAAAATAATGTAAGAATACACATACATTTTATTAAAAAAAATACTGTACAGAAAAAATAGTATTTAGAGTTTTGTTGTTAACAAGAATAATAAATTATGCCTTTATTATTGTATTATTTTCTTTTTTTAATTTCATAATTAAAATAAATGAATAAAATATCTCTAATAAATTGTGCACACTTCTAGAATTATTCAATTTAGAAAATCATCTTATTTTAAAGTACAATTTTATAAAATACTGTACTTTTCTTATATTTAGTTTTTTAACTTTGAAGCTGTTAATAAAAAATATTATTTATTTATTATTTATTGTTAAAATCATTTTATCTTTTCTTTTTTACTTGGTATAAAAAGTATGACAATATTCATTAGAATAGCAATTAAATTATAGCTACAAACCTATCAATTACTTGTAGATTAAATTTGTTTTAAATAAGTAAATTATATATAGTAACATAAAATTTAAGATTTAAGTTTTTCTGCAATAAATAAGAAATTGATGAAATATAGATATTTTGTAAACATTCAGAGTTTGTGCTGACGCGTGCGCGAACGCATGTATTAGGGTATGGATGGGTGTTTGTGTCTGAGCGCACATGTTTACTTTATACATTAATTTTCTTTTTAAACATTTGCTGGGGGATTTTGTTCAGAAAGCGGTTGTATTGTACTATTTACAGTACTTTGTCCTTTAACATTTCGGCGACTTCTGCCTTTTTTAGAGGAAGTTGATCCCACTTTTTGTGATGTATTTTCTCGTTTAGCAGTTTGAGTATCAACTGTAATGTTAGACTCAATGCCGTCTAATGCCTATTAAACAATTTTTATTAAAAGTTTATTAATATACGAACTTCATGTTTAAAAAAAAACAGTTATTTTCTTATTACTTGTGAATTTAAACTAGTACTCTGCCGATTTTGCTGCATTTTGTTTGGTTTGCTAACTCTTGATAAGTGCATACTTCCTGGACCCGAGTGTGGAATAAGTTTTAAAACATTACCTACTGCCTTGGTACGACCTTCTCTAAATACCATACGTTGCCCAGGTTTAATATATTCTGGATGTTTTATAAATCGAAAATGTACCAATGCCTTATCACCTGTTCGTAAACAATCTTGTGACATTGATAAAATTGATGCTGTTTGACGAATACTTCCACAGTGAACTAAATAAACAATTTAAACATTCATGTAAAATATAATGAAAAACTAAATTTATTTTGCTAATAAAATGAAATATACCCATTGCTTGGTATCGAGAACTAATGGTAGTTGGATGATGTAGTACCAATATTTCACCTTCAAACTCCCAACAAGCTTGTGGATTTACAGCTGGAGAAACCATAACCATACCTTTGCGTATTTGGGATCTCTTAATTTTTTTCAATGCAAAACTTGCTGTTTGTCCACCTCGAACTTCTTTAACTGGCATTCTCTTTCGATGAATACTTTTCACAGCTATTTGTTGAAAATGTCCAAGTGGATCAGGTCCAAGAAGTAATATATCATTCAATCGAATTACACCTTTGAGGGTTGTACCAGAAACAACTGTCCCGACTCCCTGTAGAAATAGCCAATAATGTATTTGTATTAGATTATTTTATAAAATAAAATTAGTTTTTCAAATTAAATTCTTACAGGTACTGAATATGTATCATCTATCTGAAATTCTGCCGGTTCATTGTCATGACTTGTAATTCGAGCTGTTAATAAATTTAAAAACATTTTCAAAAGACCTAAATTCTCTCCACTCACATTGGATACTTGAAATATGGGACAGAGCCTGAACAATGTAATAATTATTATATATATTTATATATATATATATATACACAAAATTAAATAAATTCTTTTTAAAAAATTGTTGTTAAATAAACCTTTCTGAAACGAAATTAGTAGCACTGACAACAACATCATCTGGAGTCTTTACAGTAACTGGAACTTTTCTACAACCAGGAGATTTTAAAATTCTAATAAGTAGTTTTAAATTTTCTTGTAAGACATTGGGTGGACACATATCTATCTTTGTTACAACAACAAAAACTGGTACAGACAATGCTAAAGCTAATCCTAGATGCTCTTTAGTCATTCCTACAATACCAGCATTTGCACCCACCATTAACATACCTGCAGATTATCAAATAAATGTATTATAAAAAAAACTTTTAAAGCCTATCAATAATATTATTATTATAATTATTATTATTATTTTACAAAAAGTTCTGACCAAAATCTGGTGCATGACCAGTCATTCCAAATACAGTTGTTTTTAGGTAACGTTCGTGACCAGCCAAATCGATAAAAGTAATTACTTTGGAAGACTTTTCACAAATTTTTACCCAATCTAAAGATCCATGCTCTGGTTTATTAACCACATTACCTTGTAAAAGCAGAAATTTTTAATGATACTTTAGTTAACAAGAGAGTCACTTCAATATAAGTAAGGAAACATACCAACACTATCAAATCCAAGAATATCATTTCCTACTGAGCTTGTTCTACCAGTTTCAGCTTCATGTTTGTGGCGAAATAGTTTTTGTCGAGCTAACCCCCTTCCGTTGTCTAATTCTCCATGAGTTAATACACCAAGTAATGTGGATTTTCCAGCATCTACATTTCCAACAACAGCAACTCTAACAAAAATATAATTTTGTTTGTATAACGAGTTACTTATTACAGTTAATATTTTTTTCCTCTCTGAGGAAGAAAAATTCCACAAAAATAATAGGATTGTTTGAAATATTTGAGCAAATCAACAGAAGTTTTAACATTTAAAAAGCTTTTTCAAAAATTAATTTTATTGCTTTGAATTGCAGGTTTAATACTGCAATATCTATGTACTTTATAAGAAATATTTACAGGCAAACCAATAAGGTATAATATCTTCAATAAAATATAATATTTCAAAATTTATAAAATCTTGTTAAAAACACAAGACTAAAAAATATCAAAAACAAAAGAATTTACAAATTATTAAAATTGGAAATTAATTTATTCAATATTTATTAGAACATTTAAATAAATTTTTTTAAAGATTCGGACTACATTAATGTATTTTAAATAATGTTTATCTCCTTACCTAATTTCTAAAAAATCTTGTTGATCTAATCTTTTTCGAACAAGATATTGTCCTGTTAAACCATGATCAACTTTACTTTGACGTAATAAGACACAATCTGCTTCCAATGTAGCAGCAAGAGATTGAAGAGTGGCAACTGATGCATCATATTCATCTTCTTTTAATCCATCTTCCGAGCCATCTGTGTTTTTATGATTAAAGTAATATACAAGCAAATAAAGATAATAATTAATAAATTGAAAATTACCTTCACCAATTCCAATATCAAAAATTGTTTCACTGCCTCCATCTTGAATCCTTTCTTTAAGTTTTTGCAAAAGTAATTCGTATTGATCTTCTGATGGACTCACCAATACATCCTAATAAGTAATAAAATAATTATTTTACTTTCTTATACATGACAAACTCCTCGCAATATACATACAGTATATTATAGTTTTAAAAAATTTACCTTTCCACGAATACTAGAATAATCTGTTGCTGGAACAGAACTGTCTTTATCAGGTATTTGCGATACTACCAGAGGTAAAAATGCTGTTGAAGACATTTTAGTAAATCTTTTTATTATTCTTCAATTTTCTTCTTTTAATATCCCTTTAAAATTCTCTTTGAATTTTTTAAGCAATAAACTGAACTGGTAAACGTGCCCTCCAAAATTTAAATCCAAAATGTCTTGTATATAGTATTGTTATTGGCATAGACATTACTAAGGATAAGATAAAATATCTTACAAATTTCTTGTAATTAACTGAAAACAAATCAAAAGGAATTATAATATCGTTATAATAATATAAAATACATGCAATAAAATTGAAGAGAATTATTACCTATAGACAAGAAGGTTGTCAATAAATTAGGGAAAAATTACTGGGCATAATTGCTTTTATAATTAGCAGTGCCACTGTTATGTGCGTGGTAAACTGCAGCCATGTAACCTTAAAAATATCCGTAATTTTGGAAACAGAAATGTTACTTTGTCCGCTTGCCACTAATCATTATCTAGCTTTAACATTAGATATTAGCTTATTAGTTGAATAGGGACAGTGCAAGTTTCGAAATCTGAAATGTATTCGAATAATTTAATATTTATTTTATGGGTAATTTTATTCAATTGAAACAGATGGCAACAATGCTTGTAGTGCTTCTTACAGATGAATATTTTTAATGTGATAAGATTTGTAAAGTTTTCATTTAAATTACCGAACTTAATTAGAATTCACTAACTTGTTTAATAATGATTTTTTTATATGACAATGTCTCCTAACTCCAACTATAAAATGTAGCGTGTGTATAGATATTTGATTGAGCCATTGAGGTATAGTAGGATCGTAACGTAAGCTCGTATAAATAAGAATAATACGTCACCGGCTGCTGTCCAATTGTCTTCTTCTTCTTCTTTATATTGCATTTAGTTAGTACCGCCGAAGTGTACGGACATCAAGAACATCGTGTCCGATTCTCCGAACTCCGCGAAAACACCGAAGATTCCGCCGAGTACTATACTACAGAGATGAGTACCTACTCATCTCTGTATACTACCGAGACCGAGTGCCCGCGAGTCGCGAGATGTGCTCGAGTACCGACGAGTCGAGACTGTCGAGAGTCGGGGACTCGTCAGTCGTCGGGCGTTTAACACAAGTAAAAGATTTGACGCAGTAATTACGACGTCACAAATGTCACTAGTTACGAATTCAAAATGATGCCAAATTTTAAGATTGAAGTGTATAAATAAATAATAAGC
This sequence comes from Sycophila texana, assembly GCA_035582955.1. NCBI lineage: Eukaryota > Metazoa > Arthropoda > Insecta > Hymenoptera > Eurytomidae > Sycophila > Sycophila texana. The sequence goes on along the minus strand of JAWWEN010037970.1, from coordinate 5,412 downwards.
AAAGTTTATTGTATATAAAGAGCTATAACAAAATATATTCTATATCTCTGAACAACATGTCATTGCAATAGAAAAGAGTTTTCCCTTTTGCAAAAATATGAATTATAATATTTGGTATAAACATAATTTATTTATATACATATTTAATCAGTCTACACTCTATGACTATTAGGTATATAGTGCATTTTTACACTTTGAGCTTTTTAACGTCTTCTGCTTTAAAGTCTGTCCTTAAAGCCAAAATTTTTCTTACTTCAACAGGAGTCAATCGCCATGCTATTGAATCTGCTCCGCAATAATCAGCTAATTCTTCCATTTTTTCTACACTTAAAATAGTTGCAATTTGGGTAAGTCTTGCAAACCTATCACGCACAGACCAAGATGTTGCTGTTGCTAAATAACTTGCTAATGATCTTATTTCCTTATCAAGTATAAGTCCTCCTGCCTATAACAAGTCAGAATTAAAATATTAATTTTTTTAGCTGTGTATAAAAAAAAGCTCTAGCACCATGGGTGTTCAGAGGGATCTGTAAACCCTCATATTTTGCGCCCTTGGTGCAAAATATATATAATAAAAATTAGTACCCTATTAAATGTTGATTTTAAAATTACTTTTTCGAGACGAGCAGTTACTTCAGCCGTCAAGATACCAATAAGAGCATTATAATTTGACTCTGTTAAACTGTTTTTAAAAACTTGCAATAAACCTTCCAAATTCATGACTAATGTTTGAACAAATGGTTCATCAGTTTCATATCTTAATAGGTCATCCTGAAAACATAAATGTTGCGAAAGATAAATATTTCAGTGAATTAACGAAAATGAAATCATAGCAAACGAACAGTAATTTAGTGTTTAATTATTTTTAACAGCAACATTAAGCAACACTTGTAAAAAGTATAATATTTACTTCATTCACTTGATGATTTACTGTTAAAAATGCATCTACCCATGGAGTGACTCTAGGTTTGACAGCACTAGATCTTAGCTGTTCCAAACCATAGTCTACTACCGTCCTCAATGTAAACGATACACTTTTCATACCAGCCAAACAACTCTCAATTTTTCCTTTTTCTTTATTTTGAATATTTGGAAATGCTGCATTAATGTCCATGCTAAGATTTTTACTTAAAGTCTCAACGTATTCTATACTAACTTCTGTGTTGTTCAAGTAAGCCTACAATAATAATATTTAATTTATTTTTAATAAAATAGATTAAAAAAGTTTGTTAAAATTATAGGAACAATTTTACCAAGAACATTAGCCTTGCAAGTTCTGTGTCAGAAGTTTGCAGCCTACCATGTTGAATAGTGGTTTGGAGAGCATTGTAAGCTTGTGTCAAGTCTAAATAACCAGCAGGATAACCTTGACGAAGTCTACTGCGCAGCTGATTTGCTAATTCTCCTTCAAGTAACCCACAGGCCATATTAATGACAGCACATGTTCCATCTATACTTCCACTTGAAATGGAACGTTTTATACATTTTTTAACGATAAAAAAGGCATCATCTATCATACTAGATGTTTGTTGATCGTGGTCTAATGTATCCATACCAATTGCTTTATTGACACTTTCTTCCATAAAATACCTTTCCAACGCTAAATATGCTCCAAGCAATTCTTGCATACTGTGGGCTAATTCTGAATTTTTTATTATCAGTTCAAAATCGTTTAATAAATCTCGTCTTTGATGGGCGTCTGTTATACTAATTTCTAGATCATTCTATAAAAAAAAAATAATAATAGAAAAATATTGTTTTATTATTTATTATTTTTTTTTTTTTTTTTTTCATTTTTACTTACAATTATCCTCCTTCTTAAGAACCTTATGTACAATTCTGCTCTGGCATGCATTATTGTGATTTCACTTAAAAGTAAATCTAAATCTTTTGGATCTACTTTTTCTGTAGTTTGCTTTCTTAAATAATCATTTATTAATTGTATTTTTCTTGATATTATACGACGTTTCATAAACTCAGAAATAATCTTTTTTATTTGTCTGTACAGAAAAAAATTATTTAACAATAAAATAAAGAATTAATATCAAAATTATTTATCCTACCTATCGCATTCTTTTTGTAAAATTCCTACACATGTTAATAATCTTCCTGGTCCATAGTAAGTTTCAATAATTGGTTGGTGAATTTCAACGATTCTAGCAATTCCTTCAAATAATAATGTTATAGTATCAGCAAATATTACTGCTGCTCTTTTGTCACTACTTCTTACATCTAATGTTGCCTTAAGATTTTTTTGAGAAGTTTCTTGGAGCTGTTCAAAGTTTAATGAAAATTATTATACTTTTTTACAAGCCTTACAAAGTGTTGCTATCAATATGTTATTTTATTACCTTAGAGCATAAATAATAACAAAATTTAATTAATCCATCGTCATGCATACCCAACAATGGAAATATTTTAAAGAATCGTTCCACAGATGCAAGATCTTCCAATTTGACAGCCTCATCAAATCTGTGAGTTACAACAGTTCTGAGTTGATTAGCAGCCTGCTGCAAAGTAGCCAAAGAACTAGTTATACTTGTATGGTCTCCAGTTACATCGTCGGCAGTCTTCTCCAATAATTTTTGATCCATTAACAAAAAACGATGAACGTGTGCAGCACCTTGTTCATAATCTTCATTTTTTAATGCAGTAGCAACACCTTCACTGCATAATTGTAGATCAAGAATATCATTAACTCGATTTTGGCATTCAAATACTCTACTCTGTGTGTAAAGTAAGAAAAACTTGAAAAGAGGAATGAAGGATGATAAATTGCATTAAAATGATAGAGTTCAAAATACTCACTCTCGCTAGATCCAAATGTCTAACTTTAGCACTTACATTCTCAGCTAATTTATTAGTAAAGTTTATCATGTTTCTAAATGCTTCTCCTTCTGCACATATAATTGTAACATTTGGTAAAACTTTACTTATGCTTTGAAGTTTAGCTTCAACATGATAGTGTTTTGCAAGTACATGATCTAATTGATTATTTAACAGTAACTGAAAAAAAAAAGAAAGAAGTTGGCTGAAAGAAATAATAAACAGTAATGAATTTACTTATCGATACCTCATTGTTTTGCAATTCCCTTAATACATCTGGTAAATTATCTTCTCTCGACAAATATTCCTTATTTGTGTTCATCTTTGAGAATTAAGTACACGACTTGTAATACTCGTATCTTGCTTGGCAAGCCTTATCAGCAGTTTCATTTGTGATGACGATCTGATGTCGTATTTTACGTCACGTGAATTTCATACGCCAGTCTGCGTATGTTACGCGTATAGCGAAAACCGCGGCTATTTTAAATTCATATAAGTAGTTATTTTTCTTATAGGGAATCAAGGCAAACGCGTATGGTCACTCGTTAGAAAAAAGGCTCGGACGAACAGAAGATACGTAATTAGTATTTAAGTCTCGAAACCTTCATTTCAGCACTTTTCCCTTCAAGTGGGAAAACCCGTAAACAATTCCAGGCAGAAGGGAAACCCGTGGTTTGCGCCATCTAAGCGAAAAGCGAGCGCAATCTCGAAAACATGCTAATAAAACTGGCATCCTTTTGTTAGGCGCGGACCGCCATAAAACAGACTACAAGAGAGATGAGATCTGCTGTCTCTGCCTATGGCCACGATTCTTACTTATTTTATTTTATTTCTATTTGACCTGGAGCAAGCTGTTAAATCCCAACTTAAAATTGGTACTTGCTAAAAGTTGATCTTGTAATTACTGTATGTATTACATGTATGTACATATGTAACATACATACATACATATGTAAATGGAAATTGAAATTTGGCGCACTCTCTTTGGCGCGACGAGCGCTTGGACTGTAATTGTCAGTTTGTAGAATCTCTATGTATACAGTCTCTTCAGTGTCATGCTGTATAATTACGAGAAGATTGAACAAGTCGGAATTTTCTGGCTAATTTGGTCAATTAATAAAATTAGTTTAATCGCAGGGTAATAGTATGTATAAAAACATTTAGCCGTTGCAGCAAAAGTGCTTGTGATTCGATTTACGGAGAACTGGAGGTGTCCAAATCGCAGTCTGGGTCTGCAGAGCGCAGAGTTGCTGCGGGACGCGCTAGGCCAGACCGCTCCTTCATAGCCGTCCACTTTCTTGCGTCTTTCTGTACAGGCATACCAAGCATTCCAGAAAACCTGCGATTCCGTTTTTTTTCTTTGCCTAATATTTATTCTTTAATGAAAATAATAGTGTGACGCAGAAAGCCTTTTTTAAAATTTAATTTGCTTTAGAAAATTTTTATTTGCATTAGTCAATATGTTGGTGAAAAATGTGCCTGAATCACTGGAAATAAGAGAAGAGTTTGGCGGTCGTGGCTCTTCGACACCGCATCGGATCAAGATGACTAGCAACAAGAAGGATTTGCAGAATGATGACAAACATTGCATTGATCCTAATAAAAGAAAAGCTACTGGAGTGGCACTTAATTCATTTCAGCAGCCTGACAAGTTTGTCAAACTTTTAGGCTCAAGAGGCAGAAAACCACGTTCTGTAGTTTCTCAGAGCCATATTACCAACAATCACAAACTTACCGAATATTTTCCAGTCAGAAGAAGTATCAGAAAATGTAAAAAAGCAGTCCTTGAAGAAAAGCAGCGGGATCTTGAAAACAAAGTTTTGTGCGGTATAGAGGATGGTTTGCAGGTATTTAACCGTTTTTCTTTGACTTGCTTTTCTCTTTTACTTAAAGCTTAAAAGCAATATTCTTCTTATATAGGTCAGATATTTTTTGGGTAAAGGAAGGGGAGTTGTTACTACTAGAGATTTTTCTAAGGGAGAATTTGTAGTTGAATATATAGGAGAGCTTATTGATCAGACAACAGCTAAAAAAAGAGAAGCAAAATATGCTAAAGATCAAAATGCAGGATGTTATATGTATTACTTTCAACATAGAAATCAACAATATTGGTAAGTGTCTTTTTTTGCCTTATTATTACTTAATTTAAATATAAAAATTTCAATTAGGTCATGTTTGTTTACAGTGTTGATGCCACAGCAGAGTCTGATAAATTTGGTAGGCTAGTAAATCATTCACGAAATGGAAACTTAGCTACAAGAATTGTTGAAGTTGGATCTGTTCCTCATCTTGTGCTAATAGCAAAGGAAGACATACTTGCTGGTACAGAAGTATCATACGATTATGGAGATAGAAGTCGAGAATCAATTCGTAATCATCCATGGCTAGCATTGTAGTTTTAACATTGACTGATTGATTTTTAATTGTATTATAGTTTCAATTTAATTTGTAACTTTTATGTTATTTTAACTTAATTCTTTTCAATTTCATGTTTGCAATTATTCAATACTTAAGGGGATCCACCACCGTTAAAAATGGCTTCACAAAAGTACCTGAAAATAAATGAAAATGAATTAATAAAAATTG
>JAWWEN010037949.1:0-13711 GCA_035582955.1 Sycophila texana | reverse complement strand
TAGTTACAAATATTTTTCTGTCGCGCAACGGCAGTATTTACTCAGTCGGTAAAAACTGAGTTTCAGACCCCCTTAATGCACGATCGGGCACATTGCAACCACCGGTCCGAAATCGGGTTTGCCTGCGGCTATGCGGGCGTGTTCCTCGGAACCCGACGTCATACCTACCCCCGCACTCATACGTCGGAACAAACAAAAAAATCGGGGCGACAGGGTAGCGAGCGGCGCAGGGAAAACGAGAAAGGAAAAACAAGAACACCGCAAGCGATTCATGCAAACTCGTCGTTTGCTCGGCAAATAAAAGCAGCCGGCCCCAGACGACGCGATCGGGAACAGCCGTGCCCTCTAACGACGCTGCCAACGACGAGAAAAGAAAAGCTAACGATCGTCGGCTCCGGGGGGGAAAAAAAGAGCGAGAAGGGCCGAGAGAAGCAAGGAGGAATGGCCGACTTCGCCGCTGCGAATGCTAATGCGACTTGCGAGGGGGTGAGGGGGTGGGCGTTTCGCGTGAGTGTCTGCCACTCTTTCCTCCTGCGCCCGCTTACTGTCCGGCCGTGGCCCGGCCAAACGAGAATTCTTAAATATGGATTAGGCGCGCGAACTTCCTGGCTGCCGGGCGGATTACTGCTACTACTACGTTTCTGCGGATGAAAATGCCTGCAGTTTATGAGGCTAATTTATTTTTTTTCTCCGGCAGTTGAAGGGGGGTGGCGGCCGCCGTGTAAGGGTGGAAACCGTAAACCTTTGGTCTCTTGAGAAGGGGAGAGATTTTACTTTTTTCTTTTCTTTTTTGAGAAGGATGCATTCGGGAAAATAAAGATTCGAAGGAAGTATGTGCATCTTTTTTTTTAAATTACTCTACGAATGGAATGACGAACGAGTGTATTTGGTTTGTCGCAGTCAAGATATACGGATATGGTCTGCGTAACTTCCTGAACTTTGACCGCATTTCCAGCGAATGATTATTTTAACGAGGTCGCGCATATCTCTTCTCTATTTTTCTGTAAAGAAAGTCACATGCGCCAAAAGTGAATCGAATAAAAGTAAAGTTGAAATGTAATCTCGGTTCACTCTCAGAATCGCTCACACTTACACTATACTATACTTGGTTCGTCATGCACGTTTATGTGATAGTCCGATTGAAAATATCCATAAATATTTCCATATAGATTTTTATACGAATTTTCGAATAGATTTTCATATAGCTTTCCATGTGAATCAATGTAGATTACCACATGGATCCATATGGGATCGATGGGATCGATGCGGATTCCATGTGGAATAGAATATATAAACATGAAAATTCACATGGAAATCCATAGAAAAAAATTATCTACACCAGGATATTATAGGAGATTCTTTTTTTTCAAAGGATATGGAAATCAATGTGAAAATCAGGTCCACTCCACATATATAATTTAAACCGATCCACATGAAAAAATAAATCTATATGAAAATGCAAATGCAAATGGATATTTTTCAACCTGAAGAATCGTGAAAAAACAACTATAAACACTGCATTGTTAAAAAAAAAAAACAATACTAACATATTTATACAAAAAGCATTCACGTAGAAAAGTGTCTTACCTTAAAATGGTCATGAATGTTTCGAAAATCCATTGTGTCCGACGATGACGAGACTTCCCCCAGTACGGGTCTTCGTGTTTATATCCTCTTTCACTTGACTCCTCGATTATGTATAAAAAAATTAAGGCGAAACGGAGAAGTGGATCAGGTTGTTCATACAGCGAGCTCCTCGAGGATCAGCGCAATTTCCGATGCTCGAAGAGGTTGCTTCTCCGTTGCATCCGGACTTCCTTTTTTCCCGGCCTCGCTTCCGCTATATCTATCTCCCTCACTTGCTAAGCCGGAGTCGGAGCTCCTACCCCTGAAAAAAGAAAGCAAAAATCACTGTACTCTATATTGAAAGTGCGCTTTTTCTTTCTTGTCAAAAAGGATAAACTTTACTTCGTGTAAAAAAATAATGTTCGTCTCAGATGCGCCTTATATTTGTATGGAAGAAGGAAAAGATTATATTTTACAAAGCTTTTTTACACTTTTTTTATTGTTTCTCTTTTTCGTTCATTTTCATTTTGAATTAAATCATAACAGTACGTACCACTGATTATTATTAAGATTGTTTTATGTAATCTTCAAGTACTTCTTTTATTTAAAAAATCTGATAAGTAGTCTTGTTAAATATTCATTTAGATTTATTTTACATATTGTCAATGTTCTATGCGACTTGTATAAATCTTACAATTGTTTTGAGCAACAATGAAGAAACTAAGAAAAATTATTAATGTTCATAACACATTCCTTGAAGAATACCGTAATTGAACGTGATTTCTTCCAAGTATCATTCTATTTCTTTTAAAAGGATAATATTCTGCGTTACGTAATGAGGTTTTTCCAAGAAGTTGAAATTACTCGGTGGATCTTTTTCCTTTATATTTAAAACGCGATTCTCGCCGTTACATATTCTTTCACTCCTAAAAAGTGTGCAATATTCTTTTATGATTTTTAAAGTCATTTACTGGTTGTCCAGTTCTCAACTTTATTAATACTTACTTAATTTTTTACGCTTACTCTTGACTAATCAAGGAACTAAAAATTTGTTTGCAAATTACATTTCTTTTTGGAAGTAAAACCATAAAAAGTAACAACAAAAAGAGCATAATACACAAAAACATAATTCTGTTTTGTTTAACTTAATCAAAAAAGTTTGAATTCCCATAATAAAAAAAGGTTTGCACACCAAGAGCGCATGTTTAAATGCCGAAAGTGCCTAAGATAAAAAAAATTCGAAAACTTTGCGTGGACCTGAACCTTTTTCTTCTCTTGAACTTGTAATTAAAGTCACACATGAAAGTTTGTAGCGCAACGTTCAGTGGCCGAACTTCGGGCTTTATTGTATTCTTAGGGAGTGTATGCACTGTTAGAAAGTATACGTAACTTTCTTAATCAAACGCATGCAAAACAGCGAAGCGATTTTATCGACTTTACATTGCTGCGGTATTAATATATCAACGAGCAAACTCGTTTTACGAATTCGCAAGTTTCATGAAGATTGGTGAGGACTATTTTTTATCATTGCAAGCTTATAATAGTGCAAGCTTAATTTTTGAAAGTCTAGAAAATGGTAAAACTTTCGTTTTTTAGAATATCGCATTATTAAAAAAAAACCTTCTAAAAAAAACTATTTGCAAAACTATTACGTATGAACTACTGACGAGTTACATAATTTCTAATATGATATATACATAATCCTAATCAATTGACAACTACTGACAACTAGCTGCATTGGTAAATTTTTTAAAAATATTTCTAAATTTATTTAATAGTTATCTATATTCACTACTGGATTTAAATAGTTCATGAGCAGTTTTACACTGTAAAAAATTTTGTGTAAAATCGGACATTTGATGCGAGTATGTGTAAATTTTATTTTGTGTAAAATTCTAGTGTAGAATATTTCGTGTAAATTTTTCTGTAAAAAATGTTTTACACAAATTTTTGTGTAATTTCCAAAATGGAATTACGATGAACGTAAGATAAAAACAAAATTTTTTTTTTTTTGTAATTTCGATACTGTCAAAATTTACACAAAATTTACACAAACTTTGGGGGAAGAAGTTACACAAAACTTTTGTGTAAATCGGACCCTAATTTTTTACAGTGTATAGTTGCCAATACACTACTGGAATCGAATAGTTCATCAATAGCAGCAGTAGTCCTACTTGCATTTCTTTATTTTGATCCAGTAATTTATATTTGTAAAATATTTCAGTAATTTATTTTAGTAATTTATAAAAGCAGTATAGTTAACAATAAAGTATTCACTTAAACAATTTTGACGCTCTAAAGAAATGTTTTACTTAATATTACGTACGTACTTTACATTTAGATGTAAATATAGTAATTTACGCACCTAGCGAGGGAATGTAAAGAATGTCCCAAAGCGCATGTAAATTATCGCCCGAGGCGAAGCCGAGGGCGATAAACATGCGATTTGAGGCTTTCTTTACTTCCCTCCGTGGTACGTATATTATTTTATTGTCTAGCGAGGGCGAAAATACTACATTCTCGAATCGGCGCCGGGAGGGAATGTGGCACTTTCGCCCCGCTATAGGCAATAAAAAAAATTATTATTACAATAATTTACCAAAATTAATTAAAATTATTATTACCAATAATTTTAACAAAAACAAATTTCAAATAAAAGCTGTTTGATATAGGAAAATGATTGAAACTAGCCCTTATAGTGTTCTAAAGAAAAATAGTCGAATACGGATGCAGTATGCGCCGATAGTTCGCTCGCAACTCGGCGGAGCGCAGCTTCCTCCACCTCAACCAACCATATAAAGGCAATTAAGTGCGCGGTCGGACCGAAGCCTCTGCACGAGCCTTTGGCGCGCGTAACTCGGGCTATTAAATCTCCTCGCGCAGTAAGCTCTTCCTCGAACGAGGTATTAGTCCTTCTACTTCGCGCGCAATGTCGACCTTTCGAAAATTTCCATAAACAAGAGGGTCCCGGAATCGCCCTTTGCACTCCTCTCGTTTTGTGCAAGTTTCGCTAATAAATCCGCCTCGACTGCCTTTTCAGCGACGATTTTACTGTCCTACACTGGGCTCATACTCGTAATACAAGGGCCTCTTACTCGGTTCTGCACAGCACTCAATCTTGGCACAATATTGTTTTGTAAGATTCGTTTGAATGGTTAATCCGGTATAATGACTATGCATCTTCATCTGCACATTGCGCATGATTTTGACAATTGTAATATTGCTAAAAAAAAATCATTGGGCTTTGCGGGCTTAAAATTTGGAGATTAGAATTACTAATACACTAATTTAAAATTAATTAAAACATAATTAGAAAATTTATAGATTTAATACATATAAGTATTTTATTAACAATTTCAGTGAACATTAAAAAACAATTTGTTGCAATATTGTTCAGAAATTAAATTATTTCTTTCATTAAACTGCGCTATTATATGATACTTAAGATCTGGAATTCTAATGGCTTTACTTGCGATGCAATAATGAGTTATAGGTACCTCTAGAACTGTACTTACTAATCGATTTAATGATTAGAAGTATCATTTTCTTACACAAATTTTTAATTCATTAGTTTTATACTTATTTCATTATAAAATATAAATCGCGATTTCTTTCATACATAAAAAAGCTCTGCACCCTAAAAGAATTTTCTTGTAAAAATTACGGTAAAGCTCTTCATAAAAGTGACGTGAAAAACGTAGTCAAAAGGCGATTTGTAAGCGCAGGATAAATTTATAGGAAAAATCCACGTAATTATAACTTGAAACTTGGACTGTCGGCGAAGCTTGATAACTTTTGCAAAAAAAGCTCTGTTAAAATTACACGAATTTTTCCGTAAAGATGACACTGAAGCTTACCATAAAAATAACAGAGCTCCCCTTATAATAATTGCAATGCTCCACGAAAGCTCCAATAAGACTTTCCCCATCGTTCGTTTACACTTTTTTTAACGTAATTTTCACAGGGAGTTTAACCATCATTTTTATATGAGCAAAATTCTCTCAGCACATAATAATTACAAAACTCCACGAAAGCTCCAAGATTGTCCCCATCCTTCGATTACACTTTTTTAACGTAATTTTTACGGGGAGCTTAACCGTCATTTTTATACGAGCAAAATTCTCTCAGTGCATATATCCACTATCATGAACATAAATTATACGTTGCGAATGCATAAAAGATATACAGCGCACGGTCACAATTTCCGTTCGAAAAGGGGCCGTGTGTAGAATCGAGCCGCAGTGTCGAGAAGATGAGAGCAGAAGAGTTCGTCGGAGAAGCGTAAAAGTCGCATCCAGGCGGGGCTCAGCCGCCTGTTTATATGTGTCTGTATAGGTGTTAGCGTCCGGTGTCTGTGTGTGTGCGTGTGTGCGCGCGCGCTGCATTAAGTATCGCACAATCTCGCCGGCGCGAATCGATACGTAGAGGAGGGAGGTAGGCGGGGGAGGGGGGGGGAGTGCTCCGCGCCCCCCCCCCCCCCAGCCCGGTCTGCTCTTTCGGGCCGACGGCGCGCGGACAATTAGCCGAGCGGCGCGCGCGCGGACCTTCCTCCCCCGGCGGCGGCGACGCCCCGCGTGAAAAGAGACACTTGTGAATACGAAATTGCGCCTGCGAAATTTTCTTTCACGCGGCCGTGGAAACGCCCCGTGGCCAAGCGCAAGCTGCCCTCGAGATCGATCGCAGGACCCGCGCACACACGCGCGCGCACTCACAGATACACACGCACGTATTTGAGCTCACGCTCACGCACTCATATATACACACACAAGCTCACGCGCAAGCACACAGGTAGACACACACACATAAGCTCACTTGAATACTCAGACAGACACGTCCATATACGTGCTTATACACGCACGCATACTTAGAGAATTTGATCGTAAACATTTTGTTGAAGCTCCCCGTAAAAATTATCGAGGGACGCTTTGCAAGCACTGGAAATTACCTGAAACTGGAGAAGCATTGTAATTTTTGCAATTAAACCTCCCTAATTTTTATGGGATGCTTCACCGTAATTTTTACGAGAATTTTTACAGAGCTTTTCTTGTAAAAATTACAGTAATTTACCTGAACAAATTTTCAGAGCTTGCAAATCGTTTTTTTTTTCACGTAATTTTTAGGAAGAAAATTCTCTCAGCGTGCAGAGATTTTTTATGTATGAAAAGCATGGCAATTTTGATTTTATAATGAATTAAAATTAGAAGTGATGAATTTTAAATTTTAATTACAAAAATATGCTATCAGTGCGCCCACATTCGCATACGCACAAGCACACAGATAATGCTCTTCTCGCTCTCCCGACCACATAACGTGCGATTGTTTCACGTCCGAGTTTCCCTTCTACGAAGTGGAGTTTTCGAGGCCCACCTGGCCTTAAAACGTATTAATACTGCGATTTTGAAGTTCCCTGAGTTACTACCGTGCCGTGGCTTGACAGTTTACTGCGCGGATAGTCAGGGGTTGTTGGTTGGAAGGTTTGATATGAAGAGAAACTTCTCCTTAAGAATAGAAATTTTTGTTATTTTTGTTCTCTTTACTCATGATTTGTTCAAACCAAATAGTTGTCGATTGACGTTTTCAAGCAAATACTAGTCGATTGATTGGTCAATAAAAATGTTTTTTTTTTATTGGCGCTTTATACGTTTGTTTTAATAAAACGTAGAACAATGAGTTTTTTTTCATTGATAAATGGTATGTGCAACAACAAACACGACTTATTAAAAAAGAGAGAGAGAGCAAGTTCAACTGATACGAAAGGCTAAATTAAATAAGTTTAATAAAAACAGCGTTGCGCTCCTTTGAATTTTTTATTTCCGATGAAAATTCCGCGTAGTGCAGCGGCGGCCATCAAAAGCGATGCATCTACTGCAGCAGGTGGACGAAACTTTAATTGAAAAACAGAGGAATAAGGTTGAAAATGCAAGCTGCGAGAAAAATGTCACTTTCGTGCCTCTACTTTAAAAGCCCGCGAAAATGTAAACATTTCAGCAAAAACCGAGTTGCATTTAAATTTTCAAGTAAAACTCGAACGTTTATCATAATATCCTCAAAGTGTTCTACAAAAAAACTCAGACTTTGACAAATTTAAAAATGAAACGGAATTATTTGTTCATTAGGCGAATTAAAGTTGAAAAAATTTTAATCGCTAGAATATGTAATTGTAAAAATTAAATGCATAAGTAGTATGAAAAAATGTACTTCCCACTAAAAATTATTTTGAGTAAATTTTATGATTATGCTATCACTCGTATGACGTTAAAGTTGGTACAATTAGTGCATTTAAGTGAGATTGCTACGCACGTTAAAATGACTAAAGTTCGAGGGGATTACCGGAGTTCTCAGTACAACGTCTAAATTAATTCGAGCCGAAATGAAAGTGACCAATTTAACTGGTAAAATTTTCTTAATCTTACAACTAATTAGGCTCGACGAAACTTTTAAGGCAGCACATGCGAATATGTATAACTGCACACGTAGGAAAAAAAAAGGAAAACACTTTTTAGTACTGAAATTTACATTACATATCCTAATACTTAGAAATTTTTTATTTAAAAAATTTTTTTTTACTTCGTAATTTTCAAAGTAATTTAAGGTAGATATAGCAAAGTAAAAGGAAATTAACACTTATATCTTTATCACTAAACGAGTATATAACCTTTAAATATCTACAATACAATCCAGAAATTTCGTAAGCTGTCTACAGATGATAAGGAATCTATAAGTTTGTATAAACATATGAAATTCGTAACCCAATACAAAATTCATTCTCCTCATTCATTATTCGGTTTAATCTCTCAAAGCATACCTGCTTACGTAATGGAACGCGCACGTGCTCGAAACTGGTTACATGACTGACATCGCCTCGGCAATCATTACTGTGCGTGTTTCGGAAATCGAATATATTTTTTTAAATTTCAGCCATAAATAATGGTTTAATTAACCTTTATTGCACCTCTATAGACGTATACGCGCGAGGAAAACTGTTAATAAAGAATTATGCACTGAGAAGTATGTATAGAAAAATTTACGAATTTTATATTAAAAGTTATTACAACTATAGTTACAAATAGTTAAATTGAACGCGCTGCACACACCTCGTAGGAATTTTTTAGGCTACGATGACAATCTTTCTCTCTCGACATTCAATTTTTTTTCGAAAATCAAAATAGAGTTCAAAATTCGAGATCGAGACTCGAAATAGCAAAACCGATATGATGTATGTCTATTTAGTCTAGGAGCAGAGTACTTTTTCGTCGGGATTATAGGTCCATGTAATGTTGAATGTTATTTTAATGTATTTTTGCACGCTGAACACGAATTTCGAGGGGGGTGAATTGTCCAAAAGTATACAGGTAATTTTTTATTAACAATTTCATTGTTTATTAATTTCATTATTGAGTTCCAACAAAGACAGAAATGTTCCGGATGAAATAAGGAATAATTTCCATTTTGATTTTTACAAAAATATTAATTAGAACCGAAGATATTGCAAAATTAGTACAATGAAGGTTTAGCATACGTGCATACGTGCTGCGCGCGCGGCCTTTTTTGTCATTTTCATCCGTAACATTTCTGTTTTTGTTGGAACTCAATAATGGACTTACATTTCTTCCTGAAGCCATTTAAACAATTAAATTATTAATAACAAATTACCTGTACACTTTTGGACAATTCACCCTCGAAATTCGCGTTCAGCGTGCAAAAATACATAGAAATAGCATTCAACATCTCATGGACCTGTAATGCCGACGAAAAAGTACCCTGCTCCTAGACTAATTATCTTTATTTAGAATTAGAGTATGGATGGATTCTTTTAATTTTTACAATAAAATTATATGGTGTTATTTTTTATGTTCCATGTGTGGCCTCCACTTCCAAGAAATTATTGTAAATTTTCGTGCGTTATTTTTCTCAGTGTAACGAATAATTTCATTAATTTAACCAAAAATTGTATTGGTCAATTTTAATTTCCCCATAGATTTTTTATTTTTGAGAAAATTTGGAAGAACAATATCAAAATTGGTCAAAATAATGTCAATTTCTTGATAACAGACTATTTCCTTTTTTAGTAGAGAATTTTTCTCCTTGTGAAAATAACAAGGTTAATCCAGCCTTATCAGTCACAGATGCACAAATTACTACAATAAGAATTCCGCTCAAAAGTTTGATTACAGATCTTGTCGAGTTAAACGGGTAAACAATTAAACTCAACAAAAAAGGTTGAGCCATATACATATATATAAAGCGCTTACATTATTACATAACGAATATATGTACGGATATATACAAATAAAGAAAAAACGCTTGTATGACAAATATATGTATGTATATAGAGCGTTTGTATGATAAATCGAGAAGTACGTAGCAACATACTCGCACGGAATTTGATAAAATGCGCGCTGCAGTTGCATTGTGCCTGCCGCCCACGGCGATTTCTGCCCGTTTGCAGTCTCCGCGTTTCCGGCTACAATCGGATTTCCATTTTCCAACCGGCGCGAGTATTTCGTTAGTTCACTCGGTAGACACAAAAACGCTGTAATTGGGTACAGCTACGCCCAATAATTCAGCAATTTGATATGCTCACGTGAAGGGGGCAGGTGTCTTTATTTATTCCCTTTATCCTCGATTTTCTCAATAAGAACGTAAAGTCAATACTTAGACGTGTCATTATGGAAAATTTCTTTGAATCGAAGTTTTGTAAGTATTCACTAATACGAGGAAAATTACAGGCATTCGGTAAATTTATTTCAGTAAATTATTTTATTGTGCTTTATCCCTTTACAATAAAATTATAACATAATTTTTATACAGAATCTATGCAGAAGTTTTTATCGATTTTTCAAAAATTCTACAAAAAATGTAGGCGAACATTTTCTGGATATTTTCTATCCAAGTTCTACGTAAATTTAACATAGAATCTGCAGTAAATTTACTAAATATATTTGTTTAGATTTTTGTCAGAATTCGTGAAAAAATCTGTATAAATTCTGCATGTAAACTATGTACAAAATTTTAGTGTATAATTTAT
This sequence comes from Sycophila texana, assembly GCA_035582955.1. NCBI lineage: Eukaryota > Metazoa > Arthropoda > Insecta > Hymenoptera > Eurytomidae > Sycophila > Sycophila texana. The sequence goes on along the minus strand of JAWWEN010037949.1, from coordinate 3,117 downwards.
GCAAAACTTTTAAAGAATTCACGTACGTTTAGTAGAATTAGAATCGTAATATATGTGATCATAATACTTACAAATTTCGCGCAAATTTGTAATGCATAATTTAGTGAATAGATAATAGTGCCGAAATTGTATTTCTCGGCGAGAAATTGGTAAATTGCTGTGAAATGAGTTTTGCGCAGTTGAAGTTTAAACATAAATAAATGTGTTTGTCAACTACGTAAATTTGAATAAATGAAATAGAGGCAAATACACTTATTTCTAACGTAGATAAATTATACTATTCACTTATTTACATATTTATTTATTTTTTTAACGAAAAATTAAATTATTTTATTAAAAATAATGATCCTTAGTCCACCAAAATTAATTTACAGTCTTAAATTGTAATAAATCAGATTTTTAAATCTAAAATTTATTATAAGTATTACTATTAATTATATAATATTATATTTTCGTAAAATTTTACTTATTCATTTTTAGAGGGAGCTAATATAAACAAAAATTGTTTACAGTTATGAAACACTTGTTCCAGGACAATTTATGTACTACAAATATGATACAATATTCAAGTTCAAAACAACACTCAATTGAACCAGTTTAAATCCTATTCATCATCGCGAATACGATATTGACTCATACGAACTACACTCTAAACGAAAAGTTTGCTTCAAGTTCAATTTTGCCTGGATTTTTCAAAAAATTATAATCAATACAAATTTTGATTGTGATCGATGTTTAATGATCGCGGACCCTGCACTGTGCCGAGAAAGCGAGGGAACGTTGACAAAAAAAATGTTCAACGTTGCGATCCGACACGCGTACACGAGGATCGAGAAAAAAATGACCTACTAGCCTAAGAATCGAACGCGTCGACGCGATGTTTGCACGAGCGAAAAATTACGTGAAAACGTAAATCCATTAGCGCGGCGCATGACTTTCTAATTACTTTAAAATAGGTCATTGTAAAGCGACCAATTAATCGACGGCGCGAGTCGGCGCAGAAAGAATTGCTAACTGAAATTGCCGGGAGGTGAAAATTCGATACCGACTCGGTGTTGAAAGAGCTTTTTCCTCGAGGTGAAACCTATATAAGCGACCGACAAGAAATTCTATCTATCGGGCAGCCGCCGACTGCATTCGCGCCACGGGAACTAAAAAAAAAAAGGAACTCTAGCCTTTCCTCGACTTCCTTACTCTTTCTGCAATTTCGTGCGGAAAAGTTCATACATAAATTAGGCATAAATTAATTCTACAAGAATAATTTTAATTTTTCAAGTTTCGACGATTGAATATTTTAAGGGAGATACCTCTAAGTTACGCGTACTTTTAATGCTGTTACAGCTGTGACATTCCGGCTGTAGCAAAATTTGATTATGCAACTTTTTTTTTCTCGTAAAACGTGTGTTTTTCGTATAAATGTTTTGCGAGCGGCGGCTCTTTTGAAGAAAATCTTTTTCGAACTGACTAAAGTAATTTAAATATTTAATTTTCAATTTTAAAATTGGCATTTTAAAAAACTATTGCGAAATACCGTATTTGTGGAAAAGAAAAATTTAACGTCTTAATCACGTGCTCCCTGAAATACTCATAAAATTTACAATTTAACTTAAAACTGACAACACACCAGATAAAAAGAATTTAAAGAACAATAAAGCAAAGCAAATAATACTGATGTACTAACTATAAGCGCAAGAACAGTAAAAAAAAAAAAAAAAAATGATATAAGCAACGGTATGTTTAATGATACATTAATTCAACGTTATCCATGTACGTATATATATTTTTTTATTCACAAACTTTACTTTCGTATCATTCATTTTGATATAACTCATTTCCATTTTGATTAAAAAAAAAAAAAAGAAAAAAAAAGAATCCGCTAAAAGTCACTGACAATTAATAACAACGGCAGAAATTTCAGTGTCTAAATAAAAGCAGTGAGAGCAGGTAAGTGTCAAGCAGCTGTTTAGACAAGGTCCCCCAACACTGTGACACTTGCTTTCTAAAACCCAGGGCAGTGTCCCATTTCCCCTTCTCGTGAATGAGAAAAATAGACAGACAAATTCGTCAAGCTCCTTCTTCTCGCTCCGCACGGGTTTAATCTCTCGATTCACCTGTTATATATATATATATATATGAATACACATGCATATCTATATTATATTATGCATCGCAGTCATGAGTTTTACCTATCTATTATAAGACTTGATATCGTCGAGTGAGATAAACATACAGATAAAATCATCAAACTCCTTCTTCGTGCTCCTCTCGCTCCAGACGAGATTAATCACATGATCAACCTGCTGTATATATATATACATGTATATGTATATATTATATGCATTTCATTCACGTGTCTTACCTATCCTATATATAAAATTCGATTTCACCTTCTTGCGAGTGAGAAAAACACAGTTAAATTCACCAAACTCGATCTTTATTCCAGACGGGACTGATCAGGGGATGCACCTACTATATATATGTATTATATATTATTACATGCACCACAGTCTTACCTATATATTTATAAGACTCGTCACAGATAGAGGCGAAATCCAAATGAGCGAATCGCTCGAAACACTCGAGTCACAGGCACAGGTGCACATACACACAAATACACACGGAAAAAGACACCGAAGCGAGAAGTTGAAGCGGAGAACCGGCCGGACACGCACGAGTCGAGGCTACCGGGCGGCGCACCGGAGAGCGACTAGTGCCTCGAGCCGGCGATGCCTACTACGCGGCTCCGAGATCATCGGAGCCCCCACCAGCTTGGCACGGCGGCTCTTTCACTCGCTGCACGCGTGCCTATATAGTATAGCGTATCTCGACTGTCGCTCGCTCACACGGCGGATGCCGCGATTTTTCCGCGGCTCGCACATTCAGCCGCTATATAATGCCTCCGCTGCGGAATGCAGGTGTACTCTGGAGTCTGTGTATAGATATGTTGCTCTGTTTGGCTCGAGATGCGCATTCCCTTTTCGCTATACGCAGTGGAGAGAGGCTTGCAATTGCGATCTTTTGCTCGCACAATTTTGCTTTTTCATAGAGAAAGCCTTGTGTCGCCAAAATTTTTCGATTTTCAGATTTTGACGTAAAAGTACTTATTTAGGTTCAGAA
>JAWWEN010037917.1:0-13713 GCA_035582955.1 Sycophila texana | reverse complement strand
TTAGTAAACTTCGCTTACACAGTTCGACGGCCGAATAGTTAAGCTTTAACATGCCGTTTTTCACTTTGTTAGGCGATATTTTTTGTAAAAGATATTTCAGTTTTAGTCGAGGTCTCAATCATTTTAGTAGATCGTTCACTACAAAGTTCGGAATTGGTTGATTAAATACTGTATTTTATCTGGGAATTTTATGCGCTGTTGAAATTTATAAATTTAGTTGTAAGGGCTTTGCCCGTTTAATAATAAATAAACAAATAATATATCCCCAGTCTCATCAAAATTGATGCACTAATGGAACCTGTAGGTTACGCCAAAGGAAAATTTTTGAAACTATCATAATTTAGGCTACGATGAGTCTAATGATTTCTATCTGGGCTCATTTCGTCAAAAATGTAACATATTTCTAGAATATTTAATAGAAAATATAATTGTCAATATAAGTTTTAATTTACAGATTATTTTTCAAAAAAATATTTTTAGGTATAAACCCCCCTTAAGCTTGTTGATCGTGTTTGCTCACCACTCTTTCTGTCGCACGCACCGTGTTGCCAAACTTAAACTACTACGCCAGTCAATAAGGCCGATTCCTGTGTTGACTTCCGCAGTTGGGTGACAACTACCTGAATAGCTAGTTTGGAAAATGATCATTAAATAGGCCTAAAATGTTTAAAAAAAAAATCGTTTCATCATGGGAAAAAATTAGACGATTTCTAACAGGGTATAGACAAAGAGAGAGGAAGTACGAAAATGTTCATACGAGTGCAGCGCGGCGATGATGCACTTGATCGCCGCCTCCCCACCCCCCTGCGGACTGCTTCAGCGGCGGCTGATAACCGAGCCCGGACAGCGCTATCATTGTTATCACGAGGCTCCCTCGGCTTTCTGCATCGACGCCGCCGGTCTTGCCCGTTCTGCGCGCTACTCGAAACTCCGCTTTCACTTCGCTGTCCCGATGCCTTTTAAACTGCGAAAAATGTGTGATTCGCCAAAATATTGCTTTAAAGTAATATTTATATAGTAGCGTCTTTTTTTTTAAAAAAAAAAAAAAAAAAAAAAACAAAGAAAAGAAAAATCGAAAAACTCCATAAAAACATTGTCTTAAGTTTCTAATAAATTGAAAAAATTTAATGTTTTTACATTGATGTAAAAAAAAACTATTTTTTTAATAATATTTTAATTATTCATTTCGAGTATTTTTCGTGTAATTCACATTTTATTTTACCATCAGTCATCTCATTACGCGTCATAACTCTTCTCTATTATTGGATATTGCATAAGCCGATGTGAAAGTTTAAAAATGTAAATAAGTAAATAAGAATCTCATGAACAACTCATCGGCTCGACAAACGTTTCCGATGGAATCGTAGCGCTGAGAGGTCGATTACACCAGTACAGTAATTCACACGTCACTTTCGCAACTCTCCAAGTAGATGTTCATCATCATAATGATAATTTTATCCTCCGCCTCGTTCGCCTTCTGACTGAAGTCTCGGAGCAATTAAAGCGAAGCGATAATTAAACGATATTTAGCTTATTCAAATTGTTCCATTTTCCGTATTGCGCACCACTGTAGCAGCTACTGTTTCGTCAAAAATGTAATCTCCGTGACATCGGTAATAAAAGATCGAGCGAAGCTGCACGGCGATACCCAAAAGAGGTCAGGATTAGCGGACTGAATTTGTTTACTTTGCTAAAAAAAATCAAACGAAGAAAAAACCCCCAATATAATTTTAGACTACCTTTTCTTTTATTTATTAATCATAATTTTTAAGTTTGTTTATATTCGTTTTACGTAATCAGATGTACACCAAAAATCTACCTTTTCTGAAAAGTTCAAGTCAATTAAAGCATTTTTACTCGATTAATCGTCGAAGATAAAAAACACATTTTTTTCATTTTTTTTTTCTGAGAAACTAGTGATTAAAATTGATTGACGTTTTTATGGAACATAGATATTTATATTCTACGTTACCATTATTTTTTTCAAAGCATTTAACATATCAGTTTAGAAGAAATAAAGTTTTTTAAAAAATATACATAAAATAAGGCACTTCCGTGTAGCGGTCGTGCCTAAATATAAAACTCAATATTTTTCTACCTGTATAAGGATTCATAAGTTGCCCAACGAACTCATCCGAGGTACGCAAAAAATCTACCTTTCGTGAAAATTTCAAGTCAATTAAAGCATGTTTACTTAAGTAATCTGTCTCATAATAAAATGATGGTCAAATTTTATGACGAACAGAAAAGATTTTTCGTCTTAAACAGATTCCGCCGAACACTTCAGTCTTTTCATTGTTAAAAATCCGTTTAATTCTAAGTAACATTATTTTAACGTTTAGAATTGAACAGACACAAAATTATCATTATTTTTGTGTTTGTAAGGAAATAGTCCCAAACTGAACATAATTTTTGTGTACTAATTATTATTGTGCATGAAGCTAAGAGAATGCAAAGAAAAGTGTAAAATAAATAGATTTTTTCTGCAATCTCCTATCAAAAGACACAAAACGCAAAATTTTCAACCGTGCATTTTTTTTTGGCCTCACATTTCTTTTCACGCGAAACTTGTCATTACCGAGAATAGTGTCGAATCGAGCGCGACGTTCGAAATTGAGCGAAGAACCCTTTACGCTCCCGCCTCCGCAGCGGTGACATTTTTTCTCCGAGGAAAAAGATATTAACCGACGTCTGGGCACGGGGATAGCGAGAAAAATGAGTGTGTGCCAAAGGGGCGATTTCTCTCTCGGGGGGGTGAGAATAAGGGTGGCCGCCGGGAGCCCCGGACCAATCGCAGCCGTCAGCCGGCCGGATTCGCCGGCTCGCGCCGTCGAGCGGAAATATAGCGCGATCCTGGGATTGGACGCGAGCGCCTCCTTCTCCCCCGGGCCATCTCCGCGGGGAGTAGTAGCCCTCCCTTTCGCCTCCGCGCGCACGCGGCTCCCGGCCGACCGCGGACCTGCACGCGCCGAAATTCCTTATACACGCGCGGAGACTTTCCCCGCCCATGCGCTACTCGGCGGTGAGGCCCAGTCTCGAATAACCCTTCTCTCTTAAGGTAGTACTGTCGGTACACTGAGAGAAATACCATAAGAAAAAGTTATAATAAATCTAGCAAAAATTACAAAGTAACATTGGAATCGGGACCTATGCTTGATTTTTAACAAAAATTGCTATGTGAAAAATAAATTTTACTGAGAAATTCAGCAATTTTTAATAAGTGTAGTATAAATTTTACTAAGTAGCATAGCAATTTTTAATTTGGATACAGTCAATTTTACTATAAGTAACCTATCAAATTTTGTTATCTGCTTAACACTTAATTATTATTAAAAATTTTTAAAATACAATATCGCAATAATACGTACGATCGGCACGTATTTCCATGTTTATGTACTGACGATTTACTCTTATATACTAACTGACTACAGCTCCAACCGATTGCGAGTTTGCGACACCACCTATATGCGATATGCGAACTAAATTTTACTAAGTTTTTAAACAAAGTCTGTTTAGGTGTATATTCAAATACTACTATTGAGAATTTTTACTCAGTTACATAACAATTTTTATTCAGAAATAAAATAAAAATTATTGAAAATAAAATTAAAATTGTTATAAATAAAATAAAAATGATTAAAACTGTTACAAAATAGCTTAGAGTGCAAGTATGGGTCCCGATTACAATGCTACTTTTTAATTTTGGCTACAGTTATTACAATTTTTATTATAGCATTTCTCTCAGTGTACGTAAGATTATTATAAATTTAAAAAAATGCTTTTTACTTTAAAATTCAAGTGGCTTGTGACTTTTTTACGCTCCCCTAGTTGAGGTTGCCGCAGTAGCTTTCTTGTGCGAAAAGTGTGGCTGAAAGAATTAAAAGAAAAAGAGAACGAACGGTTGAGCAATTTTAATAAATTAAATCATCATAAATGATATTAGCTACAGTTTTTTAAGAAAGTTTAATAAAATATATTGAATAATAATAATGAGTTAAGAGTGTCAATATTTTATCCAATCCAGGAAAAGTTTTCACGTGGAATATTTAATTAAATTTACTGAATTTATCGCATAAACCGAGGGGATCGATGCCATTTAATTATTTTCTTTTTTTCCATTCCGTATAGCATTCGATTCTCCGAAAATGCCAAAGCTTCGAGCGAAATTTTAATTTTAATACGCTTTAAAACGATTCGCGAAAATAAAAATTGATGTTTACCGATTAAACCTTGTTTTATTTACACAAGCGAAAATAGAGTTTGACCCGGAAATGAAATTCCCCGATATATGGCTTGCTTGTGAATAACTTTACAAGCTTTTATCTTCCTTATATAGTTAATATGAAAAATATTAATACTGTACCGATAGTGGTATTATTTTCCAGTACTGGTTATTATTGCTCTTCATCTTTTCTCTCGAAATTTGATCCAGTAAAATTTTCACTAATTTATTATACACTAAAAAAAAGATTAGTAGTTTCAATAAAATATTTCTTAAACGAGTTCCAAGAATTAACTAAATATTTTATTGAAATTACTAATCTTTTTTTTCACTAATACTGATAGTTGTGCAACTGTAGAACGAAAAGGTAGACCATAACCTAAAAAATCCTACTCTATCAAAGTGAAATTAAAGTCATTCTACTCGTGTAAGGTGATTATTTCACTCCAGCAAAGTAAATTTCAAATTTAATCCCTATTGAAAAATCTCACCTGAGATCTCACCTGAGATCTCATGTCAAAATCTCATGTTACTTTTAAAAATAAAGTTGTACTGTAGCTATAATTCGTTAAATACTTCATAATCGTTAAATCGTTCCTTAAATCTTATTCCTTAAATCGTTCTTAATTTTAAGTGTGCCTTTTGGTGTTACCATCCTGATGGTACATCGGAAAATGGATATTTTGAAGCTATATGCATTCATTTTTTCGAAAGTCAAAAAAAATGCAAAAATTGCCAAAAAAAACGTTCAAAACATGTGTTTTCCAATGTATCATCAGGATGGTAACACCAAAAGGCACATTTAGACATAACAAATATAAGTATTTAAGGAATTGAGATTTCACGTGAGAATTTTCAATGGGGACTCTATGAATGAATTAACTCTAGAACAACTGTAATAAAAGAGTGAAATTTCACTCTAACCATCATTTTAGCGTATAGAAACGGCGATTTTTTTGCGGGAAAGCCGAGGAACAATCGCCGCGATCATCGAGGGCAGATGCATTCGCGCGATGCACGCCGCACCGGGGGGGGGGGGGGGGAAGAAGGCACCGGGGTAATTTTGCGAAATTGACCGAGCACGCTCTTACGACTAGGCGCATTTCTCCCGGCGATTTGCGAAGTTGAGCTCTACGCGTGGCCATTGGCGTCGGCCGATCGCTCTCCTCGTCCTCCTCCTCTTCTCTCGCTCTTCTGGCTCCCCCGACGGGAGAAGAGGACTCCTCCGCCGGCCGTCGTCGCAGTTTGCATAGCCGCCTCCTTGTTTGGCGCGGCCTCCGGAGAATCGGCCCGTTCCCTCCGTCCGTATCCGGCTGCTCGCTACTGTATATCGCGCAACCGCGCGCCTCTCCCCGCTCCCCCCCTTCCCTCCCTCGTCTTCCTTCGTAAATCATCAGCGCCCTCGGTAATTGAGGCTCTCTCCGCCGAGGCGTGCACCGGCTCGTTCCGGCATTCCGGCGAATTAGAAAAATAATCCCGCGACCTCGAGGGGGGTCGCCCCTCCCCGCCTAATTATTGTCATTTCACAGCTCGCCTCATTTACAATGGAGCCTCTCTACCCACCCTAACCAATTGATTTGCTCTTTTTTTTGTTTCAGGTGAGTTGCACTGCCTTCCCTCTTTACGCCGGGCCATTATTTACGGACGAGCCGCGCAACAGCTCGGCTTTTTCGAAGCGCAGCCAAAGAAAGGTAGGGTTCCGTTAGTCCGCAAGTCTCTCTGCGGGCCGCGCTCGAGGAGGAGGCGTGCAGAGAGCCTCGCAAAAATCGACGGGCCGAGTCTCGCCGTGGCATTACAAAAAGCGATCTGCCAGATTTACGAGTGCGACACAAAAAAAAAAAGAAAAAAGAATGCGAGTGTCGTTGCACTTTTTCGCCGTACGCGGTATGAGGTCACCCTCGCGCGAAGGAGGAGATGCGACACCGGAATTCTTTATCGCAGATGCCACTGGGCGGCGCAGTCAAAATATCCCAAGCGCGCTTTCGCTCCTTTCACGGAGGTCAATCCCGCGAGCTTTCGTTCGGATGCGAATTGAAATTCGCTCCCTAATCTCTAAACAGAAACTTCATCCAGTGAATTTCACTTAATAAAAGTGCATATTCACTGAAAAACAGTCACTAATCTACTAGTAACCTAATACTCACTGTTTTTCAGTGAAAACTTACTATTTCAATTAATGAAATTCTACTAATTAATAGTGAATTTTACTAACTGATAGTGAATTTTACTAATTGATAGTGAATTCTACTAATTAATAGTGAATTTTACTAATTGATAGTGAATTATTTACTAATTGATAGTGAATTTAACTAATTGATAGTGAATTTTACTAATTGATTAGAGGAAAATGTGTTCACTAAAAAAAATTAGTGGAATTTCAAATTTAGAGAGTACTAGTCTTCGTAGGAAGCGACGATATGCAACCTCCGGCACCAGATCCGGCCTACATATCCGCCGTATAGGTGAATTTGACGCGGGGCGCGAGATTCGGCAGCGGGAGTCTCGAAGCTCGGCAAAGTTCGCCCGTCGGCAGCGCTCCACGTAATAGCTGGAATTTATAAGTGGTGTTGTAAATCACTTTTATTGGCCAATGCGAGCGAGGCAAGCTCGCCGGACTCCATCGACGGCGAGGAGGGGGGCAGCAGCGCGAGTCTCTAAAAGTCGAGGCTCGCGCGCTCGCGCGCGACGCGTTTGTTTCGTCGCTTGACAAGAGTCAGCCAGGCGCTAATTGCGCGGCGCGGCGCGAAAGTCCGCGAGACGCTTGCGGAGAAAGCGCAACGCCTCGCTCTCCTGGAAGGTTAAAATTAACGATGTTACATAAGCCGTTTAATTGCGCCTCGATCGCCGGCGATTAATCGCTCCGACCGATTTTTTTTTATTTTTCACCGAGAATCGTTCTTAATTTTAAGTGTGCCTTTTGGTGTTACCATCCTAATGGTACATCGGAAAATGCATATTTTGAAACTATATGCATTCATTTTTTCGAAAGTTAAAAAATGCAAAAAAAAATGCCAAATAACGTTTCAAAACATGTGTTTTCCGATGTATCATCAGGATGGTAACGCCAAAAGGCACATTTAAACGTAACAAAGATAAGTATTTAAGGAATTGAGATTTCACGTGAGATAAGTCGTTTAATTGCGCCACGATCGCCGGCGATTAATCGCTCCGACCGATTTTTTTTATTTTTCACCGAGAATTTCCGCGGAAAATCGCTTCGGTTAATTGATTAGTTTGCGCACGCGCGCGCGCGGCGTTGCCATGCGGCCAAATATTTGACGCTAACCATCGGTGAAACACGTCGCTGCTCCCCGCGGGGGCTTACTAGCCGGCTCGAAAACATCGACGCCTCCTGTTATTTGCATTCCCCTAGCCAGCCTCCGCCAGTTGTCATTGTCTTTCCTTCTCGCTCTCTCGCTCTCCCGCGCGCGAAGCGAGCCTACCACGGCGATGCTGCGGCGGCGGGGCGCTCACCTCTTTTTATCCTCTTTTTAGGCTCTCTCTGACCGCTTAGAGCTTCTCTCTCCTCTCCGCGCTGCTCTCGCCGAGTCGAGGCTATTCTTTTTACGCTCTTTCCCTTCCTTTTGCTTGCGCTGTTTGTCTTATAGTTTCGCCCTCGTCCCGATCCTCTTCTCGCGCTCTTTTGTCGTCGTTCTTTTTTTTCGCTCGTTCACTCGCCCCCGTCCCCCTCTCTCTCTCTCTCTCTCTCTCTCTCTTGGCGCGCATTCGGGACTCTCGAACTGAACGACAGGTCGAGATAAAAAATCTTGTCTCGCACGTGCGCGCGAGCGAGCGTACGTCTGAGTGCGATATTCCTTGATAAATTATGAGATATGCTAATGCTAAGCCCCGAGGTTCGTTCGCGCGCGTGGATGGCTCTTCGATTTTACGAAGTTTCGCCTGCAACGCGCTCTTGATTTATGCGTCCTTTCTATTCCGAGACCAGCGATGTTCTCTCTCTCTCTCTCTCTCTCTCTCTCTCTCTCTCTCTCTCTTCTCTCTCTTTCACTCTCAAATTGATGCAGTCGAAATCCGGTATATTTTGAATTTTCAGCTCCTCCGCCGTTTCTTTATCCGCATACTGAGAAACCTGAGCAAGTAATATTTAAAAAGTAAGGTGTAAAAGTAACCAGCCTACGTCGGTAAAGCGATCACAGACTAGCCCCGTCAAATTAGCACAAAAAAGGCTAAAATACTAGATAAATGTAAGTAGCACATTAAAAAATGGATTCGTGTAGGGAAAGAATATACAAAGTTGAACAAAGTTTTTAGCGGTTTCATTGTTTAAATAATTATTTAAGTTGCAAAATTAATGATTTGACTCTTGATTTCAAACAGTTAAAACCGCGTTAAGGTAGTTCATCGGCTGCAGTGGTGCTCTACTTTATTAAATCTAATTTAAATCAATTTTAAGTCAAAATTTGTGTTAAACATGTTAAATATAGAATGTAAAATACTAAATGATAAGTAAACAGTGCATTAACTAAAAAAAAAAAAAGAAAAAAAAAACAACTTCAGGTTAAATATTGCACATGTCCGTAACACTATACAGATATAATATAGCATAAATGCATAACGCTAAAAGCTTAAAGCGTTAAAAAGAATACCGCAATAGCACTTGAAGCTTATCGCATCTGTTTTCGTTTATTATTTTTCAACTTATATATACTTCTCGGTCTAAAATATCTTCAAATTCTTACCTTACTAAAATCGAAAATGATTACGAATTGTTGTCGATCACTGTTATCACTGTAAGTAACATTTACGCACTGAAATTTAGATAGTCATAGTATTTATAATTTACCTGCCTATGTAAAATATCCCTTATATATACCTACGTTTTATATCCAAGATGTAACTCATGCCCGTTATGCTCAGCATGTCCGTTACGTTATAGTCAGGTCTCCCCTAACATTCTGATTCGTCAAAATCACAATATGGGTAGTCTATGATCGTTTCACTACACTGAGAGAAATATTATAGTAAAAATTACTATGTTCCGTAGTAAAACCTATGACGATTTTTACTATAAAACATAGTAAAAATTGCTATGTACATAGCAATTTCTACTATATACATAGCAATTTTTACTATGTACATATCAATTTTTTTATAGTAAAAATCGTTACAGGTCGAATATGTCCCACTGTTGCTACGGAACATAGTAATTTTTACTATAACATTTCTCTCCGTGTAGCATGCATGGAATACACGGAAAACAAAGTCGCAATTATTTCCCAAATGTTGTGGTAAAATGGGAATCACAAGGCGTCATTTTATTCAGAACCTTAAAAGTTAGGACTTATCACTAACCTTTAGGCAATCTTACTTAAGGTTATAGTAATAAGTCTTAAATGTCAATAGGTACTGAGTAAAAAATATCATTTTATAGTTCCAAACAATTGTGCCTCTAAATATGAAAATGTGAAATTCACTTGGAAAATGTGAATAGTAACATTTTTTATGTTAAATGTCGTCCACTGATTCAATATATGTACAAATTTTCACATACAAAATGTCACATTTTGTAAGTGAATTTTCATATTTTCAGATTTACAAGGTGTAATTATCAAGACATATGGTTTCTCCGTGAACATTGGTAATTTTAACCGATCTATTTTTTTTTTTTTTTAATTTTACACGCTTGACTTTCTCAGTACACGCTCGAAACATGCGATCGGTACATTTTCATCATTCCTCCAGAGTCGTGAGCGCGTGTTTCTCCAGGCTCGTTACAAATTTCGTCTTGTAAATTTGTTTAATGAAACGAGCGGGATGTAAAAAAAAATGAGATTCCAGTTAATCTGATCTGGAAATCGTGCAAACTTCGGTGCGCACGCGAGGCTCGGGCGTGCAATAATAAGAAGGCGTACCTTCGCGGCTCGTCTGCGAGGGGTTAATTAACTGCGAGAAATTAGCCGAACATGACACGCCGTGTCCGCGGTGCAATCGCCCGCGACGAGGCGCCGCCGTCGCAATGAAAACGTTATAACACCGAGGAACGTGAAACAAAAATGACACGCTACATCGCGAGCATAGCACCGAGGAAGCGGTGTCGACGCGAAGATTATAGAGAAAGGCACGCGTTTCTTCGCGGGAGCGAATTATGCTTTAAAAACGAAAATTACATAATGCGCACTGTTTAAATGTTTTTTAGTGAAAATCACGATAATGAGTGGTGTGCACTTTGTAATATTCTACGGTAGCTGCTGGTGGTACTATGGTAATCTTACGACCAAATAGCGACGAACTTTTTAAGAATCATCCAAAAACATTGTGAAAAGTACGACTTTTTTGAGTCATTTGTACGGTACTGTACAGATAACTTACCGAACTGATTGCTGGATCCGAGTATTACAATCTACATACCAATCTACGTAGTAATTTCAACAATCCTGAAGAATAAATTAGAATCTATTTTTTGGTGAAAAGAAATCGAAATAAAGTGTTTTAATTATTCTCGTGTAAACACAGTTATCTGTTCGCTAAAAAGAAAAATCTTAAAATTCCCAAGAAGCTAATACATGATATAAAATATATAAATAAAGTTTACACATTTATCAATAAGTAGTTAGACTATAAACAATCAAATTTTTATAAAAATTTACTAAGTTCTTTATTTTATTTCTAGTACTTTTTCACAATCAAATCGTTCTTTACTGTAGTAAATTATTATAATGTAGGATCAAAATTTAATATAGAACTTCAACATTTTTTTTGGCAAATGCATACGCAATATGGCGGATATAATCATACACAGGACCGTATGTTTATATGGGAATCTTGTAAAAAAGGCACATAAAAAATTATTGATTACTGTGATAATATTATTATTAAAATTAGAAATACGTTTACGAATGCCACACCATCGTCGCGGAATATGACCCAACGCCAGAAAGTGGTAAATTCTGGTATGATTATTATGTACGGTGCAAGCTCTAAATCTCGCATTATGTATATAGTAATATTACTTGTATGTAACACGTATTTCGACGGTTAGATATTTTAATGGAAATCCCATTATTCTAATTTCATAACTCCTTCAGAATTGAATTTTTAACTACTTTATAAACTTTTTTTCAAATATAGTAATTTTTAGTAATTTATAGATCGATTTAATACTTGATTTACTTACATACTTACATACTTTGATGCTTGTCAGGGTTGGATTCAGCTTGGAGGAAACTCGGCCCCCAGTGGTTAACTTCAGAGCGCGCGATAATATAAGTATATCTATATATATAAGTATATATAGATATAATATAGTATATCTATAAGTATATATAGATATACTTATATTATTACGCGCTCTGAAGTTAACCACTGGGGGCCGAGTTTCCTCCAAGCCGAATCCAACCCTGATGCTTGTATGATTAGAGCCGCCATTAATGTAATTCGTGAACCAGCCACCAGGTCTCGCATTGCAATTTTAAAGTCCCAATAAATACTGCACTACTATCCGCACTACATGAACTATATGAACAAGTGAAATTCACTTCAAATAAGTGACTATTGAATTATTCTACGAGACAAGTCTTCCATCAAATTCTATCGAAATTACCCTGGACGAAAATAAAACATCCTTTATAGTTAAGTTATTAAGAGTTACCTAAATTTATTAGCTAACGATTAGTTATTTTAAAGATAGTAAATAGCTAATATATGGTTAAAAATAAATTTAAAGTAAATACGAATTATAAATTTCGAAGAGCCACCTGTTGGCCGATCTGACATGATGAGGTGGGCGATACGGGTTTAATTTAATAATATTTTGTTAAGCATATAAATAGCTATATTGTAGGTAGAATATGTGGCGTTTTTAACGATATTATAGCTATAAGTTAATCATATCGTAGAAAAGTAGCTAATTTATAGCTATAATATGCTTAAGTTTTCCACCAAGGTACCGAAAACTTATCACTATGCAGAACAAGATATATTGACTTATTCAGATTTCAAAGTGAATTACGCTTATTCATATTCAGAGATCAATTTACTACAAACAACTATTGGATTCTACTTTCTTCTCCTTAAAAACGTACAATAAAAAAATAACTCCACGTGCGCATCAAGAGGAACCTAACCCAAGAAAAGCACCTTCGACCATCGAACGCAAGTTCAATCGTCGCGTCTCCATATTTTCATAAATAATTCGTTCTACTTTTAACAAAAAATAAAAAAGAATCATCAGCGTCGACTCTCACAAAAAAAAAACAAGAAAGACTCGAGAGAGACAATGGGGCGCGGCCGAAAAGCCCAGAGAGAGAGAAAGAGAAGGAGCACTCTCGGAGCCCCGTTCACATTTAACCATCCCATGTAAAAAGGACTTCCGCCCGCGCCCCAGGAGCGGCTCGGCTAGACATCGAATAAAGCGCCGCGCAGAAAGGGCTGGATTCGCGAGTGTGTACATCGCGCGGAAAACAGAAAAGAGATGCGCGCGTAGTCGGGAGGGGGCGCATTGTCCACTTGACGGTCTGGTCGGTCGACGAGCATGCACCGCGCGCGCCGCTCACTCTCGGAAGCGCCGGTATACGCGCGGTACTTAACGCGCGAGCGCAAGTCGGGAATCGAGGAGAGAGAGTAGGGGGGGTCCTCCCCCCGTACGCCCGTACGGTGCAGAAAAGAAGAGAGCCCAGGCGTTAGAGCTTGCGTTTGAGTGTCGCACATTTAGATAATGCGTGCTCTTCGCCTCTGTCTCTCCACCGTGCGTAAAAGCCCGGAGCGCGCATCCTTTTATCCTCTTGTGAGTTTGGCGCTGTGGAGGGGGGGGGGGGGGGCTCCTCGCCGCGACGACGGCTCTCGTTCGAACCATTAAAGCGAATGCGGACTGGCCGTAATTGCGAGGTAGCGACCGAATGCAGCCGCCGTCTCTCCATCATCTCTCTAGCCTAAGAAGCCTCTCGATAGGGACGCGAGCTTGGGAGAGACCGGCCCGAGCCTTGTGGCTTTTACGACGCGGATGTACTCCGAGCGGCGCCGATGTCCCATAGAGAGAGAGAGGGAGAGGCCCCGTCGCTCGTTAAGTCTTATTCCGATCTTTATTCCCTCCCGAGCTGTAAATGCCTCGCTCGCTTCGCTGCCTGCTGCCTTTTCACTTGACCTTTAAACTCCCGAGATTTTTCCATAGAAACGACGTATTTTTTTTAATATGTGAAATTTGAGCGAGTCCGGATATATGCAGATGTTCTCGAGAGTTACGGATGTTGTTAAACGCAGAATTAGAGTTGCCTTGTTTAGTGAATGAGTGTAGTACGGTTAGAGCTTTAAAACGTTGATGAAACTAACTAAATCCTTGAAACCATACTATTCAGCGCTTCGCGTGCTCACTTTTCTTTTTCTTCTATTTATTAATTTTATTATTTATTTATTATTTATTCATTATTTGTTATTTATTTATTCATTTTATTTTAGTTTATTGGAACGAAGTTCCTTATGTCGCGTTACGGCGCAGGGGCTACACGAAGAAAAGTGTAATGCAACGGAAACCCGAC
>JAWWEN010037906.1:0-13713 GCA_035582955.1 Sycophila texana | reverse complement strand
TTTTTTGATAGTTCCAGTTTGTCCTCGCTTTAGGTAAAACTATAGTAATTTTTAATGGGATATTTTTCTCCGTGTACGAAAAAAAATCCTCTTTTTTCTGTTTATATTTTATATTTACAAAATAGCATTCAAAATCACGCGCAAGTGCTATCGCCACAGTCGATGGCTAATGACACGATACGAGCGCCGGAAAACGAGCAAAAAAAAAAAGAGTAACAGGTGAGATAATTGAAACGGCGAAAAGGAACCCCGGAGCTCATAAAAGAAGGCTGCAGACCGTAATCGAAAAGCCGGGGAGGGACAGAATGAAAGGAAAGCAGCGAGGCTCCAAAAAGAGAAGGAGGCAGTCGTGCGCTCGTGTATACAACTAAAACCGCGTCTATATAGACAGGGTTTCTTGAAACAGCGTGAGAATCGACACGGGAGCGAAGGAGGAACTGCTTCGGTAATACGAAGAGCCGGCAAAAGCAACAGCAGTAGCAGCAGCGACGGCGGCGTCGGCAGCAGCTCCTCGTCGAAAGGAGGTATAATAAGGACACTTGTCAGCCCCGGCTATATATCCTCTCCTCGAATAATTCGAGTGCCGGCGCGGCTCTCGATTATGGAGATGGGGGCCAGCTAAGATATTATCGCCCGACGCTGATGCTCGAGCCGCGTGTAAGTCTCACGCGAGAGGAGGACTGCTGCCGCCGCTGCGCCTGGGAGAGGAAAATCCTCGCATCGAGCGAGAGCGAATTTTTCTCCGGGGACTCTCCGCGTCGTGAGCGGCTCTTTGCATCATAAGCGATGATGTTGTCATGAGAGATTCGTGAGAGATCGGAGCTGTGCTTTTATACCTGAGTTCTTTTAAGTTCTAGTCTTTTTTTCTGTTCTACCGGATACCGCATCTTTGTTTTTTTCTTTTTTTTTTTTTCAGGGATCGTGCGAAAGTTTGAGAATTTTTTGTTATTTTACATATTAAAGTGGGCGAAGGTGTGTTCCGTTTTGAAATTTTACGAGCCGTAAGATGGAGATGAGGGCATTGTTGCAGCGTTATAATGGACGGCGCTCGATTTACTTTTGAACAAAGCAAATATACGCTGCAGTATAATTTAACTTTCTCGTGACGTTTAGAGTGATTGAGTAAACTATCAAGTGAAAATTCATGATTAAAATTCTTACGCTCCGAGGCCTACAATGCAGTCGCCAAATAGAACACTGCAGTAAATGGTGTATATATCTATATATTTTTTTTTTAAAGAGAAGCATATAGAGAAGATAAAAAAAAGGCGGGCATAAATTTCAAAAGAAAACGCCGACTCCTTTTTATCTTATCTGACTTCATTACAGCTAAATCAAGCCCGCCTGACAGAGACCTTCGCTTGACTTCCATTCTCCTCCGCTGGGCGTATAAAAAGTCCCGAAGGATCCATCGAAGCCGCGCGAATCATCTTGGATCATCGTGAATTATCGGAATTCGATCAACCGCGATTTTCCGTCAGTCCGCGGGGAGCACGCGAACACATCAACCGATAGCCTGGTAACACGACGAGGACGAGCCTGATTCGATTTACCCGGCGTCCGAGCGAACTTTAATTAAATGAGCGACGAGAGAGGGAGAGGCTCGTCGTCCTACGGGCGACATTAATTGAATAATCGCCGTCCGTCTCGCTCGCGCGCACAAGCGCGGGGCTGAAAAATGTTCGGCTGCAGCTGCGAGCCGCCCCGACGAAACCTGCCCCTCGTCCGGTTGGCGGCGGCGGCTTGTCTTGCTCGTCGACGTCGACGAGTCAGCGCGGACGTCAGCGGCGCGGACTGCGGTGCGGGCGCGAGCCACTATTTTCACGGTCCGAGCCGTGCGATCGCCTCGTCTTTCTCCCTAATTAGCTCGTCGTCCGCGATGTCTGCGTCCTTTTCGCCTACAACCCCCGGCTACGTGTATGGGCTAATTGGCAGGCTTGTGGAATAAATTAAGGAAAATTGCTGGTGATATATATTGGGAACCAAGATAAAGTATATGTCATACGACACACTATTACTATATATAAATATGTGATCAGCTGACAACATGGCGGCGGCTAAGGAGAGAATTAACACAGAGGTAATAGGAAGTTTTATCAAAAATTGGAGAAAAATGTCAGTTGGGACGCGTTTTTCCTCGATTGTAATAGTAGTTCGTTGAAAAATCCAGACGTACGTTTTTTGTAAATTTCCAAAAGCAAACAATGGGTTTGTTATGGTTGAGAATACATTTTGAACTTAACCTCACTTCACTATTAGCAAGTACATTTTTTCTACAAGAATGAGTGAACCTGCTTCAATGATTCTATAACCTTCTTTATAATTTCTTTTTTTTAATTTGTTTTCACCCAACGGCAAGTTTCGTCGTTTAACAGCATTTCTCATTAAATAGCTGGACTGAACCTATGTTTCACTGATAAAAGCTCTCCTTAGACGCCGCCAAGTTGTCAGCTGATAATATATATAGTAATAGTATGTCATATGACATATATTTTATCTTGGTTCCCAATAGAGGAATCCTTTTCTTTTTAGAGTGGAGTAAATAAGTTAATGGATCGGTATAGGTATTTTTGAATGTTTAAATTATAAATATTAAGAATTTTATTTTGGAATAAGAAAACTATTCGGAGAGCAGTTTTTTCAAAGAATAAAGTAGAAAGTTGATAGATCGATAGGTATTTAAAAGTTTATACATACATTGTAAATTTTCTAAATTTTTTTGTTCTCGAATCAGAAGACTATTGTTCGATTCAAAATACCCTAGGAGCAGTTTCTTTTTTAAGACTAAAGTAAAAAGTTAATAGATCGAAAGGTACATTTGAATGTTTTTTTTTTTTTTGTTCTTAAAAAAGAAAACTATAGTTCGATTTAAGATACTCGTCGAGAAGTGTTAATGATATCATAAAAAATTCTGCGTATCGTTTGTAAGACAAATGTGTGCTTCGAGAGACAAACGATGTTCTTTTACCTTCTTTTAAAGCTGATGCGTATTTTATTTGGAAACGGCAAAAAAAAAAATTGAGTTGCGGCAAAGATAGATGTATCGTTGCTGGGGGTCCTATGAAAAACATATTACGCCTTACATTATCCTGAACGTAACTTCCTTATCCTGAAGGCGATACACTTGAATACATTTGACTCAATAAATTACGTTATCTCAAAGCCGATGGACCATTAGATAAAAGAACGACTGGTCTCGATATTTTCTTTCACTTTTTTATCTCCAGCCCTGTAACTGCTCAATAATCCCGCAAGCTTTATACGAATTTCCCTTGCGCGGCGTAAAATTGAAGGGTAACGCTTTTGTTGCTCCCTAAATCAAGGTGTCGCGCGCGTCGCGACGTGTAAATCATATTGACCGTACAGGTAGAATCTGCGAGGGTCCCCAGGGGTGATTTCGGTTTCGTCGGTTCGATTCGGCCCCCTTTATCTTGGCGCGCTCGAGTGGGCGCATACGTGCGCGGGGTGAAAGGGTCAAGTAGTAAATTCTCATCGCGAGCGACTGCGAGCGTGGAGAGAGAGAGTCAGCGAGGCGCGCAGCCGCCACGGGGCAGTTTGATACCCGATAATCTCTCATTTATTTCCCATTAATGCCGAGCGATGGTCCATTAAAGCCGCCGGCCAAGTAATTTATGCCCAGACGCAGCGTTGAAGTACTGACTGTGGTCGCAGCGCCCCGGCGTACGTTAATTTACATACGCGTGCTTCCGTGTCAATCGCTGCCCCCCATCGAAATAGACAATTCCATCAGCATTCGAGTTTTCGAAACTTTATTGCCCGTTGCGCTCTTATTATGCGTTTAACCAAAGACGATTGTATCCCAGAGAGAGAACGAGAACATTTCATTGTTCTTTGACAAGTCTTTTAATGTAAATAAGCTATAATGTAAATTCTCATTATTGTAAATAATAGTATTAATATTTGTAGAAGGTAAGTATCTATATAGGCTGGTAAAGACAAAAATGTAAAAATTAAGTATTAATATCAATTGACTATTTGTTTACTAGCTAGTTTTATGATTAACTACACTGAAAAGAAAAGTATTGTAAAAAATTATTATCCGTCTGGAAACGTGACTACAGACTGGAGTCTCAGATAAAAAATCCCGATGAAAGTTAATATAGTAAACTTTTGGCAAATATTACTGTTCAGTAGTATTTATCTGAGAATCTAGCTTGTGGTCACGTTTTCAGACAGACAATAATTTTTACAAGTTTTTTTTCTCAGGAAATGATGAAAAATAATAGTTCATTTAGCAAAGGGGTATAATTTCTATACAAGTCTTTCTTTTTAAAAATGATATTTTATTCATAACTGCTGATTTTTAAATAAAATAAAATATTTTTAAACGTATTCTGCACGAAATAAATGAAAGGAAAAAAAGGATAATTCCCACCCTAGTGTTCGGAGTAAAATTTATCTAAAAATTTCATACAGCCCGGAGTTCAAAGTAATTTTGCATGAAATGAGTTCCGCGTAGAAATTGGCCGTATAGGATAGAGGATTAGGGCAGGGCGACACGCGGGTAAAAAAGGGGGTGAGAAGCAAGCAGGCCGGGTGCCGAGCTAGCGCAAATTAGCGGGATTATCGCGTTTGTACAGAGAGAAAGAGAGGCAGGTATAATCACGATTGTTTTATACCCGATGGAAGATTATGAGTTGCGCTTGTAAAAAGCGGTATATAACTCCGATGGTTATAGACGGAGATTTGCATACTGGCACCCGCCGGCTTTATTATTTTTTCTTCATGCACACTCCCGTCGAGAAATATCGCACGCATTGAGTTATAAAATTAACAGGGGGATGTTGATACAGCGCTCCATATTACTCCCTTGACTCCGACAGGACATTAAACGTACATCACCTTGATTTATTCTCAAACGAATTTCCCGCGCTTTTAGAGCATCGTAAATATCATTTTCCTTAGATTAACCGAAAATTTTTTCCCGTCGCGGTGAAATTGCTCGCGCGGCTTTCTGCGGTGCGCAAGAAAAAAAATTTGAAATAACAAGGAGGCCAAGAGAGGGGTAGACGTAAATTCTATAAGGAGTCGAAGCGATCGCAGTTAAGGAGAGCTCCGCGACGTCTTAAAAGGTCTCGCTTTCTACCCGGCCCCGACAAATCAAAATCAAAGAATATCCCAGTTGCCTTTGAGAGCGGCAGCGCAAACTCATCCTCGAGACAATTACATTCGCTTAAAAGGGTAAGGAAGGAGCATTCGTCTTTAACGGGCGAGAGCTGCACCTCAAAGTCGAGCGACAGACAGACAGTCGAGCGGAGAGATTTTCTCTCCTCCTTTTTTATTCTCCTTGCGCCGTCGCGGTTTTACAAGTCGCGCCAAAGATCCGCGAGTCAAAAGGACGTCTTTTCCTTCGTCTTACGTCCTCGCGCGGCTCGTCGGGCTCGACCAAGTTCCGCGCCGCCGCCGAGAGTAAGTAACAATTGCCGAGGAAAGGCGGTGCCGACGAGTGTACTCCGCGGCTGGATGACTTTCAGAGTGCCCGTTTTAATTTTTTCAGACCGAAGCCGGCCGGGCTATTATGTTTGGCCAAGGTGCAAAGTCGCGACTGCTAATTAGCAATTAGAAGGGCGGACGGCCGCACTTTTTGTTTGCGAATTTTCGCGCGAGCGCTGTTGCATCTTTGGTAAAATTTTGAGTCGACTTTTTTACTGCGCTCCCTTTTTACAGTTCAAGAGTACCGTTTTATGAAAAGCGAAGTGGATGAATGAAATTTTCTACCTTAGTTTCACCTAACCGTTTGAAGATTAATATTGGAATTCTATATGTTTAAACAGTGTATTTATAATTTAAAAGAAAAAAAAAAAAAATATATATATATATATATATTCATTTTAAATTTCAATGAATATCTGACAGTGAAATAATTAATTTAAATAATTTAATATTATTTATTTTAACTAACATCTCGTGCGTGATTGATGAAAGCACTTTAATTCCTTTTGTGCGGTAAAAAATTAATGAGTACATTGCGCCGAGCAAAATGTCGAATGTGTTGGTGCGATAAATGCAACTCCGTGCATTTTCACATTTTAAAGGATTCGTTGAAATTGATTAAAAGCACCCTTTAATCACAGCTAGCGATTTTGTTTCGAATTTATGTGCCCCCGCGCACTGCAACATTATATTTTGCTTTTATACTATTTGTATCCTGGAAATTATTAATTGAGAAATTTAATATTCTTGCGCTATTAATCTGCAGGTCATTCGTTTAATATATTACAGCGGGTAAATTGACATCGAAAAGATATTCATAAACAAATGCTTTTGTTGTTAAAATTTTACGGCCGTTCATTATTGCACGCTTGGGGTCATTAAATATTTGAATAAATACGGTATTTGCTGTAAATGCAAATAACATTGCCGCTAACTAACAGTTATTATCGTTTATAAAAATAATTTTAAAAAAAATTTTCACGCGATCTACATTCTCTATATTTAATGAACTCACACCAGTGTAGACTATTTTATTGTATTGTATATACTATTGTAGGCATAAATATCTCTCTATCTAAAATTATTAATTAATCAATTTAATTAATAAATACGCTGAGAAAAAAGTATTATAAAAAAAATTACTATCTGCGTATGGGAAAGAAACCACAGACTGGACTTTCAAATAAAAATTACCACACTCTACAGAAAAACGAGTCCTAAATAAAGTAAATTCGAAATAATAATCCTATTCATAAAGCAAAATTTACTATACAGTATAGAAACTTTTATCTGCAAAGTCCAGCCTGTGGTCAAGTTCCCAGACAGATATAGCAATTTTTACCATATTCCTTATTATTATATTAATAAATAAAAAAAGGAAGTCTGAAATTATGTTTGAGGAAGCGAAGTGCCAATCTATTGGCAGCGGTTTTTTCTTAGTGTTAATAAATAAATTGAAAAAAAAAAATCTTATACTGTAGAATATAAGTCCCGACTATTAAAGTGTGGCATAATTCACGATAAATAACTCGGAAACACGAGTGCGCTCGGGTCAAGCGCAGTCAGGGGACTCGCGCGGATATTATACACTCCGTCGGGGCCGGGACCGCCTCGCGGCAGCGCATCTCGCGACCGCAAAGAGCGCGAGCGTGTCGTCGTTTTCTTCGTCTCGTGGCCGCGCGCCGCAGACCGCACGCGGGCTTTCAGGTCGATAGACGCGCGGACGACCAATGGGAGAGAGAATTTTAAAGGGTAACCGACTACAGTCCTGAATATTTCAGTTCATGGGACTTCGCTCCATTAGACTGAGCGCCGCGGTTCGCCCTCGACAGAGCTTGAATTTTTAGGAGGACGAAATGGCTGGGATCTTTTTTTTTGTTCCGAAAATTCTTCGGGCTTTTTTTTATTAACTTTTCACGGGGTCTGCATTTTTCAAGTGAGGTTCGAGAGACGAGCGCAGGATCGCTAAGATTCACGAATGTATATATGTAATAGGAAAAAGGGAGCGACTGGAGAAAATCGTGAAAAGATTTTTCGTGAATGGGGTAGTGATACGATTGAAAGGGTCAATTTGAAAAATTAGTACGTGTTTAAAAAAACCGGTGGAGCGACAGAAAAGTAGATGTCGGGATTATTTCATACAATTTGAAAGAGTACTGCTTGATTTCGGATGTAGGTATTAAGTCTGAACAATCGTGGGCCATAAAGTAACAAATTACCATAAGAACGAAAACGCTAATGCAAAAATATTTCCATCGGCACATGTAAATACACGCGCAGTTTGCGTCTTGAACTGTGGAGGGACACGCGCGCGAAAGATGGGCTAAAAGAGAGTAAAGAAGAGAAAAATGAGGGGCTCGACATGTATATGCAAGGGGGAGAAAAAAAAAACGAGAAAGAGAGGTACGGAGGGAGAGAAGGAGAAACGTCGAGAGGAAAGGACGGGGGTGGGAAGGGAGAGAGAAAAGCCTCAACAATGATTCTCATCACTTTAAAAGCACTCGGGGGGGAGGGCAAAAGAAACCCGCGCACGCGAAGTGGATACACTTTCTCGCGGCGCGCCAGCCAACAAATGCTCGCCTATTATAGAGATCTTCGACAAAAATGGCGACGAGCGAGCTTTTCCGGATTCTAAAGACGGTGCATTCTCTCTTTTTCTCGTCGCGCGTTCCGCGCTCGGTGCTATCTTCGCTCTTTCACGGGGGGGTTGAAACGTGTACGCGGCGCTTGTACGCCGGCCATCGTAAAAAGGGGAATATGGAGATTTATCGGTTAATTTATACTTGCGTCGCGCACTACTATGCCCCGGAGAAATATTTGCGGAGTCGCGTGTGACGAGAAAGATTCAATGGATTATCCGTGCACTAGCAGCACTCGTAAATCATTTTTCAAAGTCAAATTAATATTTTTCTCTTTTAAAAATATTGTTAATATACTAAATATATAGATTACGTCGTACGATAGTTTTATTAAACGATGAAAATATTAGTTTAGTAGTTTATTCAATACACGCCTTTACTCTTTAATAAAGCAAGGACAACAACTCAAATAATTTTATAAATATAATAAAATTTATCTTGAATATTTTAAAATTTACCAACCACTATCCGCGTAATGAAATACTTTTTGATAAGAAAAATTATAAATATAAGTAAAAGTTATAACGAAAATGAAGAAGTAAAGTTAAGTAAAGAAATTATATATGCGTGCATAATTAGAGAGTGAAGTAATCGTTGACTTAAGCATATTAGACTCGAGATAACAGTAAGCTGATTTCGACTTCTGGAGTCGGCGGTCCTAAAGTACGTGAACTGCGGAGTAGTCATGCATGCGCTCGAGTATTTTCACCCTGGCGATGTGCTTACATATACACAAGGTGCGCGTGCGGAGAGACGCAGAAACGGAATAAGTTGGATAACGAGAACGCGAAGACTATACGAGGAGAGCAGGAGGTTCAGGGGAGGGAACTTAATAAAGGAGTTTCGGTTTTTCTCCCTCCGCGCGAGAGGAGGAGAGTTGGCAAAATTGGCATTGAACGAAAGTTTTGTCTCCTTCTCGCTGACTATTTTCTTATGACTTCTTCAAGAATTTTACAGTGGGTAATGCTCCGCTCTCTCGGCCTTTATCCCCCGCGTGACTTTTTCGCACATTCCGTTCGCGCGAAATGCGAGAGCGCGAACGAGCAATTTGAGCTGCAAACACGAAGATAACCCGCCTAAAGTGCACTCTTATCGAAGAAAAATCGGCGATACTTTGAGCGCGCGTGGAAAAATCTACAGAGGCGAGCACGGAGATGGAAAAATGACACGGGTCGCCGGTATAAAAAGAATCTCGAGCTCCGGGGAGCGGAGACCCCGGCGTTTTTGCGGGTTTATCTACCTCATTTGAATACATTATACGCCGGTGGCTCCCGGGAATTGAGCGGTTGCACAGCGGGATCGAGTCGAAAGAATATCGAATTGATCACGCGGCCCGGCGAGCGAACAATCATTTTACGAGGCTTGCCCCCCGTCATGCAGAAATTCAGCGCGCTTGCCACATTTTGATTGCGTGTTTGCTTGGCTTCTATTTTTTTAAGGTCCGAAAGCAGTAGCCTCTGCGACAGTTCACGTGGTCAGAAAATCGGTGCTTCCGCCATTTCCGTCCTGTATACAGTTTCCATAGGTGGAATTGTGGATTCTGCAAATTTTTCAAAAATAATTTCAAAAAGCTTAGTAATAAAAATGAACTACAATAGTTATATTAACGAAATGCATCTCATTTTTAATTCGTTTCACGTTTTTAACGCTGCGTGTGAATTTAAAAATTTTGCGCATTTAATTTTCTGTTTCAGTTTTTCTCGTGCGAAGAAACAAACATGCGATTGGAGGCATTCTTTCTTTTTTTCCATAGTGGATATACGATTTTTTTTACATACCCACGCCGAAATTGCCAGTTTTTCCATTCCCGCGCTGGGATAAAAATAGGCACTTTTGGCGGGATTATGTAAAAAAAAAAAAAAAAAATAAAAAAAAAAATAAAAAAAAAAAAAAAAATAAAAATAAAAATTTAATCTGTTCCACGATTCAGGCAATACGCATAAAGCGCGTTCACATTCATATAAAATTTTCAATCTTTTTCGAAATAAACGCTAGTAAAACCAAACACTCTTTACGAAATAAACGCTAGTAAAACCAAACACTCTTTACGAATTCACGCTCCAATATGCAATCTCTCACGTTTCATATTCGATTTAGCCAGGCTTTTACTCGCAGTCGGCAGTTCCACTGCGACTTCCGAATGATGCGGCGCGAAGAGGCGGCGGCGGCGCCGCGTCCCCGGGGATGTTTCTGTCGAGCCCAGGAGCTTCGGAAATCGAGAAAGCGGGATGGAGTCTCGAGAGTCGAACGGAAAACTGTGAGTTTATTATCGTCCGCCTCTCTCTTTCGCTTCCGCGTTTGTCTTCGCCCTGCCTCGCGCGACTCTGAATTTTTTAGCCGATTTCTTTTTTTTTTTTTTGCGTCTATACGTTTTTTACGCGAGCGGCTCCAGCTTTTTTTTTGCTACGCGCCGACTCCCCGCGCGTCTGGGAATTATTTATTTAGCTCGCGTCAGCCTGATGCCGGCGTCGATTCGACGATATGACGTATGCACGGCTCGCTTTGCATGTTTCAGCGGGAACGTAAAACTGATGAATAGCACTGTCGGTGTATCGATCCCATCGATACCATAACGTTGAATCAATATTTAAATTATTTTACCGGAACTGATGTTTCCGTTATTTTCACTCAAATGATGTATATATTTCTTTTTTTACTGCGTGGCCGCTGCGGATGTAATGCATTTCAAAGTATAAAGTTCGAAAAAAAAATACTATATTTTTTTATCTATACAAAAAAAAAAAAAAACGATACCTTACTACTACAATAAAAACGTAGTTTTTTATACAAAAAGTATTGTTAAGCAATTAATGCTATATTGTAGATAGTTTTAAAAATATTTCTACATCAAAACCTGTTGCATAAAAGTATGTATATATATATATATAGTCCCTCCATAAGATTACTGCGTAATCCCGCAGCCGTCCGTCAATAGCATTAGGAGTCGAAATTTCGGTCTGATTGAGCAAGAATTCAGTCTGCCGGAGCGAAAATCGGCGAACGCACATGGGACGGCCCGGAGGAAGCCTCCTCGGTGTCGTTGCGCTTCGCCGAGCTAGAAGAATGACGTCGCGGAATGGAGGGGGGGGGGGGAGAAATTAAAAAATATTTCGACAGCGAAAAATTTACGCGTGAATTCCCGGCTGCGAGCGAAAACAGCGGGGGTACACCGTATGTGTACGTATGAGTTCGTACGTGTGCGTACATGTGTTCTCGCGTATGTGTGTGTGTGTGCGCGAAGTGCCTCGCGGCCTCGGCCGGCTGGGAAAGCACGAGCTGCACTCGCGGAGGGTCGTGTCTGCCCCCCTGCCCCCCTCCCGCCGCTGCACAACCAGTTCAACGGGGAAACACCGAGAGGGACGGAGGAAGAGAGGAAGGAGAGAGAGCCGGGGAATCGACTGCCGCGAGACCGAGTGTGATCGAGCGTCTTGGACTGTATTTAACCGATGATTAGCTAACGTTGTAATTATCGCCCGACGCTTGAAGGATAAAAAAAGACTCGAATAAATGAATCAATACATCTGAATGGAAATTGCTGGGTAATATGACGGACCTTATCAGTCGTCGTTTCTTTCCTGATGCTGCAGTCGTATGCATATACCCAAGTGTTTTATAAAATTCATTGCCGAGTCATTGAATTTGTTTAACTTTTTGAGCTCGCTGCTTGTGCAATATTTATACACCAATTACTCAATGTTCCAGTAATTTTAATTTTCCCCATTTGTAATATTGTGTTATACGGAGTTGTAAACAACATATTCGAATTATTATTACAAAATAAACGCGACAGAAGGACAAAGGAAAAATCCCGTCATTAACGTCTGCTCAAAAGCTACAATTTCCCGCAATAGATTTGAATGCAACATTATTCCCGGCTGCAGCGAGCGATGCGCCCGCTGAAGGCTCGAGAAGAGGCAAGCAGCGAGGCAGAAGGGTCGCGGTGCAGGAGGCGAGCGAACGGGAGAGAGATACGAACTCGACGATTCGCAATGCGTGCGTACGTATATACACATACAGATACACGTATACACACACGCGGGACCGACGCGTCTACTTTCTCTCGGCGCCGCGCGGCGTGTGCATGTTATGCCGCGTATATACGGGGTGGCGCGAATTCGGCCATTGTCGGCCCGTCCACCCGCGCACAATGCTCGTCGCGTTTTCGAAAGATTACGCGCTTTCGCTACGCCCGCAGGAGGGGGGGGGGGGAGAGGATTTACGGCCTTTATTGCGGGATATTATTTAGACGGACGTGTGCCGGGGCTCTCGATAGCCGGCGCGCATTGTGCGAGTCGAGCGAGAGTAATTTCGCCCGGCGGTATATATATATGTACACCGAGCCCCCGGCCGCATTCGCGGGGAACGGGGGGTGCAGAGATATCTCTGACACCGCGGATGATATTTTTTCCGGCGGCGGCGGCGATGGAAAATTTTCACTCGACCTAAAAGAGCATCCTGTCGGTCGCGGGGAAAGCACGCGTCGTCCTTATCGGTGCAAATCGAACGCCGTGTCGTTGGGTGGATTCAAATAGTTCGAAATAATCTTCTCGAGGCGATTCTAAAAAAAAAGAAAGAGAAAAATGAGGTATGATCGTCGGATGAAGGTAGGAAGGACTATGCAACAAGGACACCCAGTATAAGCCCGCGCGCACAGCCGCAGTCCTGATACGTAACACTCGATATCAGAGGAGAGCCCCACGGAGTCACGGCCGGTTTCCCCTCTCCTCTCTCTCTCCTCCTCGTCCTTTTTTTCTGGCTCGCGCGAGTGGTCCCGCAGCACAGCGTGCCTATACCTTCCTTCTTCACTTTCCACTTAACCGTCCGTGTCTCCCTCTCGCTCGCGCCTGCGGGTAGGCTACGCTCGCGTCTAGTCCTTTATCTTGCCTCTTCTCTCTCATATAACCAAGACACACGCCGTCGTGCCACGCTACACCGGAGCGGCAATCGAGCGTACCGCTCAAATCTCGTCTTGCCTCGCTCGCCGTCCCTTGCCGTCTTCCGCGCGCGCTACAGCCGGTCTTTCCGGTATATAAGACTCTTCCGCGGGGGTGTGCGCACCGATCGCATCGTCGGTCAGCTGCGAAAAGTCGCTAAAATGCAGTTAACCGCGAGCTATTCTCTCTAAAAACTTCATTCGTACTTGTCCGAGTAGGTACACTGTACAATATAATTTTGAAATAAATCTAGCATACACCCTTCTAAACTGAGAGAATTTTCTCGTAAAAAGTACGGTGGTTTTCCCGTAAAAATTACGTAAAAATATGTAATCGCTAGACGGTTGACAATACTCTAATTTTTTACGGGAAAATCGCCGTAAGTTTTACTGGACTCTTGGAGGGTTGACTCGGCTTTGTAAATTTTGCAAGAAAAATTCTGTAAAAATTACAAAGAATTTCACGAAAAAATAACAGTATTGTCAACCCGTAATTTTTACGGGGAAAACACCGTACTTTTTACGAAAAAATTCTTTGTGTGTATTAACCCCTTAACTGGTAAGGCTTTTATAGCTTTTCATGCCAAAACTGGTAGCCACAAATACTATGTTTAGGTATAAAAAATATTGTTTTTAGGGGTTTAAATCCATTACGAAATATCGAAGTTATCCAAATATGTGCATATA